>JACSYO010002156.1:5000-117500 GCA_016806645.1 Ophiodon elongatus
GTTTTGTTGGGTAAAAACATGTTGTGAATTTGGAAATTATTGCTTCTATCTTTTGAAACAATCCTACACCATCTACCACTGGAATCTAGTTCTACAAATAGTACAATACAAATAATATCAGTGTAGCCTGGTCTTTAACAGCAACTGTGCAGAAACATAGAAACCAAACAGAATGAATAGACATGCAACAACAAAAAAGCTGCGTAGTAAATAAAGTAAAGCATGAATCATCATTATCATCATTTTGTAATCATCACCACTTCATTGCCTGTTCATTAGATACTCTTGTACAATCTAATGCAATCAAATAAAATATATGTAAAATGCATGTGTACAGTGTTCCCCTTTATCAAAGGTGCGGTTGATCTTTACCATTATTAGGAACGTTTTTATCTAAAATATTTTCTGCGCTTCATTTGTTTTGTATGGAAGTGATCAGCCGTACATTTGAAAGATTCGACTTCTACGCGATCCTACCTTCCTTGGGATCGCGTCAAGGTTCTTCCCAGTGGCAACAGTCATGGCCAAACTGTCGGGCGGCTTCCCCAAAAACGACATGCTGTCAACACAACAACAAAAACGGAACCATGACATGACGGTACGGCACAGTTTCCAAAGTTCTAGTATGTAAAGCAGGTGTGTGTGTACCTTAGCAGTGGGCAGCTGAAGCAGGACAGCCAGAGGATGTCAGTGGTGTTCATGGGAGGGGGAAGCTGAGCTAGACAGGCTAAGAACTGCAGAAAAACACCAGCACACTTTGTGTATTTATTCAACATCACAAACGGGAGTGGATTACATTAATGCTGGCACAGTGCTGCGTAAACATCCACGAGACTTTGTGAGGTCTCCCGTCTCACCTGGATGATGACCAGACTGAGCTGACACTGCAGCAGGAACAGGAAGCACTTGCGGATGCCGTAGGTCGTGTGTCGCGCCTGGAACACATTCAGACAACGGGGATTAATGAATGCATTCGATTAACCCGCTGCGAGATAACTGCGTGTCGGTGGCGGGTCTTGACCTGCTCGATGAGCTTGACCATGCTGACGCTCTCTCCCTGGTGGAAGGTGACGGAGCAGCCCAGACTGTTGAGCTGTCCCGAGAGCCTCAGAGGAGACAGACCTTCGGGGTCTCTGTCGCTAAACCCTCCCCCGGTGGCGTAGCCGAACGTCTCCCACGAGCACTGGGAGGGGTACAGAGGGTCCAGAGCGATGCTGCGGAGGGACGAGGTGGGAAAAATATTCACTTATGGGCCAAATCGGGATTATACGACTCTGCCCTTGAAGGGGTCAATGAACCCAAGTTACAAGACGACATTTTTTCACTTGCCTCTTAGAATCTAACCTCACAGATGGTTTTAGTTGTTTTTTTGTCAACGTTTTGAGACAAATGTCTCCACACTAGTGTAATGTAATGGAGGCAAATGAAATTTCATTTGTACTGAAACATTTTTCAAAAGCAACATCGCTAATAAATTATGTAAAGCACTGCTGGTAAAAACATATAACAGTGGAAAGTGGTGGATTTTGTTAAAAAAAAAAAAAAGAAGAAAATTCAGTTAACACGGATGAATAAAAAGATAGAATAAAGAAAAATGGCAAAACGTTAAAAGTGCCCGGTGCAGGTCCTCGCTGGACTTCTTTAATGGATGACCTCCTCGCACCATCGTTCTGTGGAGTTGTCGCTCTTGTTAACATTTTATTAAACATATTCGTCGATGCTGTGAGCCGCTCAGTCCTTTGTGTTGGACGGGGTAGAAATCTCAGAGATCGATATCAATAAAACCTGAATAAATAGAACCAAAACTATCTGCGTGTCTCGATACCACTAGAGGTAGGTGAGAAACTCAAGCTTTCAGCTGGATTTCACAAACAAATGCAGGAATATTAATATCATCATGAGTTTTAATTGAAATTTAGTAGTTCAAATGTTTTGAGATAAATAAAAAAAAGAAAAGAAATCAACCATTTACGTTTCAAATCAGCATTGGTCAAAGCCAAATCCCAATAACGTCAATTTACTAATTGTACTGTAATAACGTGCGTTCACCTGAGATCACTCTGTAGAAACAGGCGGCTGTTGCGGAAATTGGCAGAGCTTCCCAGGCAGCATGTAACCTCCCTGTTCTCCTGCATGATCTTTATCATGTCACACATGGCTGTGAAGAAAGAAAGAAAAAAAACACGTTTGAATATTACTGTAAAGCAAACACTGAGTGTAGCGAGGACAGAGACAGACATTCTGCCCAGGGCAGGAGTTTCACCGGCAGCCATGGCCGCCGCGGCCCCCGCCGCCTGGCCTCTTGTCGCCGCGGCCCCCGCCGCCTGGCCTCCTGACAATCAAGTGGAACGTTGCGCACATTAACCAGTGGCAGGTTCGATTGTCGAGCCTGGCGTGAACCGCAGGAAAACTGGGCTATTTATAACCTGCAGTCCTTCAAGTGGGCGAAGAGATGCGAGTGTTCTCCGCTGTTGATCATGACTCGACTTTTAACTGTCTTAATGTTGTTGTCAGAAAAGTGACAACACGATTCAGGTCATCATCTCATCCCATGAAACGTACTGCAGGCCTTATTGGTTGTCATTGCCATCATTGCTTTTCCTCTACTAATCTACTTCATTTTGAGGGACAGAAGAAGACAATGGGGGGGGAAAGAGGGCACCTCAGAAAGAGTCGACGAAAGCGTGCACAAAACAAAGAATACTTGCACATAAGGAGGGTGATTTGTTAAGTAAAAAAAAAAAAAAAAAAAAAACCACGAAGAGGACTCACTGTCGGGGGTGCAGTCTGTGAAGAGCGGCACCAAAAGAGGCACATTATCGATGTTCTTCAAATGAGGACGAACCTGGTGGATGCCACGAGGTAGCTTGGCCTGAGAAAAGAGCAGAGACAGAAACGGCCGGAACGGTGAAATCAAAGAGACCACGTTTAAACTAAATCCCTCTCATTTAACCTATTTTTAAGATACATTATGACAGTGCAGACAAATAATTCAAGCAATACGTCATCTGCTCCAGAAAGCAAAAGGACAGAAAGATCGCCCTGTATTGTGACAGATAGCGTTACGTCCTCTACTGGAGCGTCATTGCTTTTTAATAAAACGTATCGTTACCCGGTTGCAGTCCTCCAGAAAGCTGGGCACGTCGCTGTCTGTGGGCTGGAAACTGGCCAGGTCAGAGTGGGCTTCCTCCTCCGGCAGCAGCGGACCCTCCGCTTCGTCCCGGGAATCTGTGTCGCATTTGGAGAGAGCCGTCTAAACGCTTTGCGACACGGTTTGGAACTAGCTGACACTGGATTTAAGGCTGGATTTAAAAAAGGAAAATGTATTTGACAGCCGCCTCAGTTTGAGGAACACGCTTTGTTCAAAAGGTGCTCAATACGGAATCTCGGAGCGTGTCCATTGCCTCCCCGCGGCTAGCAGCTAGCGGCGCTAACAGTGCAAACACCGGCCTAAACCAAAGCCCATTTCTGGCAGAAAGGGCTCACAAGTTCGGATTTAAAATTTATGTTAGTTTATGAACTCTGCGTCAGGTGTATTCTATTGTATGTGTATTGATTACCATCTCCAAACGCACCAATTAATACGCGCTAAACTTAAGAGACTACTCCACTCTATTGTCAGCCACAATGGACAGTTTAAAAACAAGAAATCAAAATTGATGCAGCAGAACCAGAGCTATATAATATATTCATCCCACACGTTGTTCGTCCGTGCCAAAACCTAGTGCCCACATTTCCCACAATGCAACTGTGATCCTAAGATGTGGGTGCGTTATGCTCGTAGCAGCGAACGAAGCCTCAAGCTGCGATGAGGAGCGGACTACAGAGGTAAGCTCGCCTATTTCTAACCCCAGCCTTTTTTTTAATTTTTGAACTTGTCGTCTTCATAACTGTGTAAAATCCGTACAGGTTTGAGACCTCGCAAACTATAAACGGTACCCTTGAAACGAACGTGCAGTCAGTAGAAGAGTCATGTAGTGCATCCCCATCGTAAAATGGAATTAAATGTGTTAAAGGGAAAGTCCTGCGCCTTTTATGTGGACATCCATGCAGAGTCGATGGTAAATGTTGAAGCTATATTGAGAGGTTCACAGCAGCAACACTTGTTGTTCTTCCTGCATCGAGGGGAGGTTGGATAGAAGCTTGCGCGCAATGCATCCTGGTACATTGAGGCCCTGCCGGCATGGCTCCACGAGCAGGAGAACTCAGCTCAATAAAGCACGCACTGAGAAATGTATTGCACATAAAAAAGGTGCCGAATTTGGCCTTCAACCTGAGTACTAACGGGTTCGGTACCTTGGTTCAGGTCTTCGTGCAGGGAGCCATGACCGGGGCTGGACAGAGCTCCGTCACAGGGACTGTCTCCGTTTGGAGTCAAAGAGATGTGACAGTTCCAGCCTGTCTCTAAACCCATCTTCTCTGCAAAGACCTGCACAGACACAAAAGTAGCCACAGAAGTCAGTTACTCACACTTTCTTTTTGTGCAGTACACTGCTTATATACACACACACACAAAATGTACTTTTTCATACATTCTCTTCATATACATATGTTTCCTATATTTATATATCCCTAAAAGGTACTACTGAGGATTTTTACACTATTACACACAATTTAAGTTTCTCACTTAAAATCCTTTTACCAAACCTTAATGTAGATTCTTTTTTAAGGATGAGATACTAAGACGCATTGTTCTACTCATGCGGCAACCTCCGATTCTACCGAGTGAAACTTAAAACTTGCATTCTCTTCAATGACCAGCAGGGGGCGACTCCTCTGGTTGCAAAAATAAGTCAGATTGTATAGAAGTCTTTGAGAAAATGACTCTACTTCTTTCTTGATTTATTCCCTCAGTAAACATTGTAAACATGAGTTTATGTCTCAATCTCTAGTTTCAAGTCTTCCTCAATACAGCGTGATGTTCATTTAGTAAATTGGTGGTGGCAGAACCATCACGCTGTCAGCAGAGCCGTGTCCCGAGGAAAGAGGGTCATCCCCATCATACCATCAGTTTGGCCAAACTAACCAACTAGGTCCTATCGAATGTTCATATGAGCTTGTGTGTGTTCACCTTGCTGCGGAGCTCGTCCTCCATGGAGAAGTAAACAAACCGGATACAAGCGGTGACGAGGGCATCGATGAGCCGGACCGTGTCCAGCCTCGCCTGGAACTGGGACGATACCATGCCCATGAAGATCTGCCCACTGAGGGCCTGGACGCAGTCCTCGCGCTCCACGCCCTCACCTATACCCTCTGAAGACATGAAGGGGACAGATAAGGAAGAGGAAACAGAGACGAGGAAAATGAGGTTGAAGTTGTTTCATTACTTTAACTATGCGTGCCCTCTGTCAATGACTCGTACCGTCGGAGCTCCAGCTGTTCCTGCACGAGTTGTGTTTGATGGGGGTGGTGGAGGGCAGCTCCACCCCGGAGAAGAGGCAGGGGCCCGAGGCCAGCTCCACGCACTTCCCATTCAGTTGGCCGGACAAGGAGACTTGCATGGGTTTGTAGGCGAACGCCGAGCAGTAACCGGACAGACAGGCACGCTGGTAGAAGTCCAGAACCTTCTTTCTGTTCCGGGAGAAGGGACGGGTGGAAGTAAGAAACGAGAGAAAGACCGGGACTAGACTGCTCGAAATATGGCCGCTGTCGGCCCGTAGTTCATTTGGGGAAGTCTTTGATTCTTTATGTTTGACTGAAGCTTTGCAGCAAAGTGAAAATGATCAGTGTGAGAGACACTGCACCTGTCTGAGCCCGAGAGGGGATAGATATCGGTTCCATCCCAGAAGTCGGTGCAGGCCTCCAGGATGAGGTCGGCTGAGCCATGCGACAGCATCTGGACGTTATCTGCAAACGGAAAGGTCAGAAAGGTCACGACAGAGCTCATAACGTGAGCAATAAAACCAAATTTTTTTTTCTCTTTTTCAACTCACTCAAGAAAAAGACATGAATAACACAGCAAAATGCAACAAGTTCATTCAAATAAATAAAACAAAAACAGACCGCTGGGACAACGACAGACAGGCGGGTACGGTATGTGTGTATGTGTATGTGTATGAGTGAGAGAGAGAGACAGAGAGAGACAGAGAGAGAGAGAGAGAGAGAGAGAGAGAGAGAGAGAGAGAGAGAGAGAGAGAGTGTGTGTGTGTGTGTGTGCGCGTGTGTGTGTGGACTCACTGGAGGAAGCGTCTTGCACAAACAGGGAGATAAGATGGGTGATGGGAGGCTGACGTTTGGTGAAGTAATGAAGGTGGCGGGAAGTGAACTCCTTGGTCTTCTCCCCTGAGGGCAGCTGGTACAGAGCCAAGTGGTTCTCCTGTTTAAACAGCTCCCTCGCACCAGGAGTGAACCCTGATACAGACACACGGAGAAGAAAGAGATTCGTTGACCGATAGATTTGAAAAAAGTAACGTGACCGAGTACTGAAGACTCATTTCACGTCACACAAACCACACAACGTTCATTGGATTTGAATGATGTAGGTCCATTTGTCCATCAGCAATCCCACCAAACAATACAGTCGGTGTACGAGGAGTAAACAGGTTATGAATAAAGGAAAGTCCTTTCGTTCATTACCTTTCTGACCAGAGATGGAAATGTCTGGACTCAGCAACTTTAACAGAAAACTAATTGTTTTTCCAAGTGAAATACTCGCATCATTACATCAAAGTGACAGAGCAACAACCTGTGGCCCAACGTTATCATTAAAACCATGATCACAGAAGTGAAGACATTTACTCGAGGGTAGGACTTTCTCCTTGGGAGAAACCTAATCCATAATTCATACTGCGTGGGACAGTCGCATCAGATATTCCCTCTTGAAGAAAACTTCAAGGCTGAAGTCACAGGGCCACCATCTGATTGAGCGGAGTTCTCATATGACCTAACAAAGTAAGAAGGGAAAACCAGGCAATTGTACAAAAGGGGAAAAAAGGCCTCCTCCATCACTCCACGCTCACCGATGAGTCTGGAGAGCTCGCAGAGTCCCCAGGGGACGTAGACAGGCAGCACGGTGCCGTGGCTCTCCTGCAGGGCCAGGTTGGACAGGTGGTCGGAGAAGCGGCAGAGCTGCTGCGTGACGCTGGCGTTGCAGAGGTTCAGCATGATGTTGAGGCCCAGGGGCTTGAGGGACGGCAGGTGGCACTGCCAGGAGAGGTCGTCGAACTGGATGCTGGCCGGGTTCTGCTGGTCCTGGGACAGGCTCAGCATCTCCAGGTGGTAGTCGCACACAAAGTCGTCCGCCTCCGCCTCCGGGCAGCCCATCCCAAAGTCCTGCAAGACATAAAGGGGGGCAAACGACACAGCATGAATCCTGAAGTCAAATAAGACGTTGCCCTTCTTTCATAACTATTTAACACACTTGAGAATAATTTTTTTTTTTTTAACCTGGGCCTGGTCATCCTCGCCTCCCTCGGTGTCGTGGCTGAAGCTCACGTTGGACCCCGAGTGGTGCTTGGTGCGAGTTTGCGCGGGCTGGCAGGCGCGACGCAGCCGGGATGTGTCGGTCGAGCGGGCCGTGTCGTGCGACGTCTCGCTGGGCTCGGGGCCCTCCCCCAGCTGGGCGGAGGCCTCTGCTGGCAGACAGAGCAGAGCCTCCGCCTCCTGGGCCTGCACAGCGGCAACACAACCAGTCAGGGACGGATACGATACTGCGCATTATCAGCTGCGGGACGCCTGGATGTTAGGGTCTCCAGTCAGTTTTTACCAAAAGAAAATAAAGAAATAACAGCTCAAGCACCGCAGCGCTTTCCTCTTTTCAAACTTAACAATTCCTTGGCTGCTAATGAGGCTAAAAACTGCCCAATAAACACACACACACACACACACACCTCATCCCTGTCCTCATCTGTCTCCATTCGGCAGTAGGAGCTGACAGACAGGTCGTCTCGGAGATCGTCTTGGCTGTTGTGAGGCGGCTCCACTCGCCCACTGAAGAACAGCACGGTCTCCGGACTGGGGTTAGGCCACGACAGGATGCCCTGCTTGTCCACGCAGCACAGCACCTGCGAGCGCGTGGATGTAGGCGTATTAATTGTTTGTCCTTTGTCGCCGAGCGGCTACATTGTTGGAAATACAACAGAAGAGCAGCCGGCGTGTCGGTTTTCGGCAATGCCGGAATCCTCGTGCATGTGCACGGCGGACTCCACTTACAAGGTTATCTATTATATCGGGAGGTAATTACAGAATGTGAACTGTGATCATTGTATTTATGGTTGGCATATTGATATTTGAAGTTTGAATTAATGAAAATATTAAAACTTGTGAAGTGTTGTGCGAAAACAATCCACAGATCAAACAACAGATCTGTAGAACTAGTTCCATTCCATGATCACCTCTATTGTACCAGGTGGAATCTCGAGAGACAGATATTTGAAAAACCTGGAAGAATAAATCCCAAACTAACTGCATAGCTAGATAGTGAATTAGGGAGAAAATGTGTTTTGTTTTGTCGTTCGGGTGAATTATCCCTTCAAGTTTAGCAACTCTATAGCTCTGAATGGGGACCAGCAAAACAAGGGTCTGTGAGGCAGTCTGCCCCGTCATTCGGTGAAGCTGATAATGTTACATTTCGTGATTAGACAGTCTGTGTAGACAATCAACGTGGACCTGGAGTTGAGGTCACCATGAAATAATCACAAGTGAACATTTTCTGAGTCGATAGTTCCCCCGAATCACGGCCGTCATACTCACAGTGACGGATCCCAGAGTGTGCAAAAGGCTGGACGTATAGCAGAGTGTCTGAGACTCTCCCTTCAGGACGCCAACCAGGTGTCTCCACACACAACGCAGCAACTCCTGGACACACACACACACACACATACGTGAAAAAATGAAGTCAGAGAACTGCTACATACTAGAGGAAACGGAAATTCAAAAGGTATGAGTAAAATGAAAAGTCATAAATATAGTGATTCAGTTATTAAAATTGCAAAAACAAGCAAATTGACAGCTCAGCCTAAAAGCCTCAAACCAACTATAAAACAAATAAGCCTAAATCAGCTCTGTGATTGGGCTGTAAAGAAAGAAAGAAAGAAAGAGGAGAAAGATTCTACACTACAATTGCTAGTGGCACAAGGCGAGGAGGTGAAGCCTAGTGCAAGGACGCAGCATTCTGTGAGTGGTTCAAAAACACATCCATGCAGATTCAGATTCTTTTAGGGTGGAATCCGTGATGACTGTTTCAGTGGAGGGGGGGAGGGGGGGGGAGGAGAGGGAGAGGGAGAGGGGGGAGGGAGGGGACAAACTGGAAACAATCACAACTGGCCCTTCCTTGCCTCCTCTGTTTATCAGACATCATCCAAAATGAGCTATCCGCCTCTCTGGCCGAGGGCTGGTCAACTAAGGAAACATGTACACCGGGATGTAACACAAAGCTACCGTCTGCATCAACGTGGACGTACAGACGACAATCCCCTTGATTACTTTGGGACTGAAACAAATGTCTGAATCTGATGACGTTAGGAGTAGATTTGATATATTATTATTTATCCCGAATGGACATTGTGCGGAGCTTTTTTCCCCTATATCTTTATTCAAGAACGTGGTCTTTCAATTTGAGACCGTGACTTATCGATTTCACCTTCCGATTTTGTCACACTTTCCATCAAAGTTCTGTCCTCGCACTCAAATGGTGCGAGGACTCGTGCTCAGATTTGCTCTGCTTCTGCTCATACTGCAGACCACCTGTGCTCCAGCCGGTCTCCTCGCACTGCGCTGCCTCCGTGCGCTCACGAAACCTCCGCTTTCAGATTTCTGAGACAGTTTCTATACAATTGACTGTTCTTTTATTCAAAAAGCCGTTAAGGAAGCAGGGAAAGTATATTAAAGTCTCGGATGAACCCAGCCCCCCCGCTGTCAGGGACGCTCTAAGAAGTAAAGCGAACGCACGCGCAACGAGGCAGGGACCATTTCATTGGTCAGCACTAAACCAGGCGTTCTATTGCTTAAACGAGTTTGTCAGATTATTACATAAAGATCCAAGAGCGCAGGAGAAATCTGAGAGCAGACGTTTCACAATTGCACAGGAGCAGCCGGATTTTGAGGAGACGCTGGAGAGCGGGAAATGTATCTGAGAACAAGCATACGGTCGGAACAGAAGCAGAGCAAATCAATGCGCAAGTAGGGGCTATTTGAGTGCAAGGGAAGGCTTTTAAGGGACATTACAAAATGTGAACCTGTACTCAACAAGTCATGCTCTCATATTGGAAGACCACGCTCTTGAATGAAGAAAGGGAAAAAAGCTCCATAACATTGGCTGTACACGGGCAACATACTGTGGGCAATCTTTGCGGATTGCCCACAGCATGTTGCCCGTGCGCTTCACTGAAAAACTTTACCATTACTGCACAAATAGTAGTACCTCTGTTCAGAGTGCATTATTTGTTCATATCCCAAACATATTCAGTTACATCCCTAATGTACATACACAAGGTGAAAAATATGTTTCAACTAACAAAGATTATCCATGTTAAATCACACAGCAGCAAATTCCTCAATCATTCAACTTTGTGCAACCGGCACACAGAAGGAGCATGTTGCATGTGATTGGCTCAGTCCAGTCAGTGGGTCCAGCAGGGACACAGCTTTAATAAATAGGTAGGGATCAAAACTCCACAATACTAGCATCTTAAAAAAAGGCCCACAGCCAGTGCGTTGAGGGACCATCACAAATTGATCTGCCCAACACAGATTTCATCAGCATAATGCTGTGACCTAGTCAAAAACATTTTCATAACAATTCCAAAAGGAGATAAGGAAGGAACACAGACCCTAAAGAATTACCGGCATAGAGCCATATTGGGGCTGATTTCCAGTCATGCAGTGCAGGCAGACAAGCAGAAGTGGAAGACTCAAGTGAAAGTCCCTCTCAGGATCATCTCTTCTCTATATCTTACACTTGCTATGCATCCGTTTGGGGGCAGTGCCAAAGCCAGAGACAACACTAATGGTTTCAGAAGGACAGATCGGTGGTAATCTACTGATTTTGTTTGTTTCCCATCGAAGCACTAAGCCGGGCAACAATGGAGGACAGGGATGGGCTTTTGGTCTGAACGGTGTGAGGTCGTGGGAAAAGAAGTTGTATTCATGGGGTGAGAAAATGAATTCTAAAAAGAGACAGGATTGACTCTTCAGATAACATCGTAGGGGCCATTTGTCCGATAAATAAAAAACAAACATAAATCAAAAAAGGGCCACGGAGGTTTAGGCAGGTAAAAGAATGCATCATCCGTACGGGTTCCGTGTTTCTCATTATTTATTTAACAAAACAAGCCATGCAAACGAACGAACAAAAAGGGACCTCTCTCTCTCTCTCTCTCTAAATAGATATCTATATAAAAACACACCACATATAAATAAAACACACCACAGGTGTCCACAGTGTTACCCAATTCATAAACAAACAAACCAAAAAACAAAGTATACTTAAACAACAACAAAGAAAAGTTAAGCTAAACGAATGAATCTTAATATATCCAAACAAAATTTAACCTAAATACGCAATATATGAATAAAATAACTAGCTCCTACAAACATGCCAAAAAAGACTGGCGGAATGGGCGTAAACCTGCATCCAGAGATGCTCGGTCGAGTCGTGTTGACTCATAATCGACGGATGGAAGAGCGATCAAAAACCAAAGAATTTAAAAAGGAGAGAAAACAACGTGTCGTGCGAGATGAATGAAAAAAAAAAAGAAGCAAAAAGCAAAAGGTAGTGAACACAAGGAGAATCAGAGAGGTGGTCTGATCAGGAGATGCCCATGAAGATGTCCATGGGGAAGAAATCAAAGATGTAATGGAGATGGAGGGTGGTGGTGGTGGTGGTGGGAGGGTAGCGAGAGGTGTGTACGGGGGTATCCAGAGAGGGAGTTGCAAAGGGCGAGGACAGCAAGCGAGTGAAGACAGGCGGGGTTCAGGTGGAGTTGGTAGCCAAGCGAGTGGGGGGAGGGGGAGAGCGAGACAGCGAGAGGTTATACCTGGGAGGAAACCACTTCGGTGTAGCTGCTGAGAGTATCCTCAGAGAACTTAGCAAGCTGGGGCGAGAGAAGAGTCTAGTTAAAACACAGAGGGAGGCCTTCGCTGTGTCTCCTCTCTCTGTGAGTGTGTGTGTGTGTGTGTGTGTGTGTGTGTGTGTGTGTGTGTGTGTGTGTTAAACTGATATGGGTTTCAAGATCACTAACTATTTCTGAACGGAAGGTGCCGGTAGCCAACATGGAAGAAGGATGACACTGGTGAAGCCTATGTGTTTCCCTAACTAATTGTATATTTGACAACAATATATGAACATCTCAAACGGCATAACGGCTTAAATTATTTGACGCCCTCTTATTGCAGTCATCAGTGGCTGACGCTGTGGCGAGACGTTTTTCTTATGGAACCATTTCTTCTGAATTTAAGTGACAAAATTAAATTCACTCAACCCCCCCCCCCCACCTCCATTCCTTAGCTTTAGCAGGTCCCTTCATTCTGCGGTTGACGCTGTTAAAAATGACAGACTTTCCTACATGGCTCTCTAAAAGCAGAACCTCAATATGACGCAGCCTTATATGGTGTTATTACTCAGCGTTAAATTAAGCCAATTTTGCAATTCACGTGAACGCCCGCTCAATTCCGCATTTACGTTGAAATGCCTTAAATTGTCTGAGACATCAAGAGAGTCGTAGTATCTTCCTAAGTGATGCTCTATAAGACCTGTAGGGCACACTGCATCTATATTTGCTGGTTTTGGGGTTTTGGGGGGGCATTCTGGTCTTCAGTCAAGTGACTGAGTCGGGCTGTCAGGTCTGCTGCTATGAGTATCGGATCACTGGGCCTCATGCAGGAAGTGATGTGAGAACACGTTTCCGCTCAGTTTTGTTTGCATCCATGATTTGTTCTTATCGTGTGTGTGTGTGTGTGTGTGTGTGTGTGTGTGTGTGTGTGTGTGTGTGTGTGTGTGTGTGTGGCTAGATATTAGTTAGAACCCACATCCTCCATGTTAGAAATTAAGCGGCCTTTTTCTGCCAGTGCACATCACACATTTGTAATACTTTGTGCATTTGTGCGTGTGTGTGTGCGTGCGTGCGTGTGTGTGCGTGTGCGTGTGTCTCTCACCAGACCAGCTGGCGATGCGCGGCTGAACTCGGCGAGGACCCTGGCTTCTCCGAAGGCATTCAACAGCACCCACATGACGGGGAAGAGCAAGGGCAAGATGGGCAGAACACCCATCAACTGCAAATACAGTTTCACACACTTTACCCCTCGGTCCAGTCAGCTCGTTGGCATTGGTGATCTCTTTTGAGCCACATTCAGTTTAAAATATTAGAACCCACATAGAATGGAAAAAGCCAGACTGATAAAAAAGGAACATCAAGAACTTTTTGTGTTTATAATTCAAATATCAGCTGGTCGACTGTGTCCATATACACGTGACTAATGTAAACCGAGACAAGTACACGCGCCAGTCTTTTGTAAGCGTTGAATGATTGTACCTGAAGTTGAAAGAAATTGTAGCAGGGAGGGGTGAGGCTGGGTGCGTCACAAAAATAGCGAACAGTGTTCACCACCAGGAACGCCGCCTAAAGAGGGAGAGATCGTTAGGATACCAGGTGAGGCAGAGGTGGAATACATCACACCGTGGCTGTTTTAAGGAGAGAGGAAGGGATTCAGAATACATCGCAGAGACAATTAGGAAACTTTTATCTTCTTCGCTCACCAGAACGACTGGACAGACTAACTTGGTGATAACCAACTGCACTGTGAACCTCTCATTATCCAGCACTGTGATCGGTCGAGCCAACGCCAACTCCAAACTGTTCCTGAAGACAAAAGGGACGAAAACATTAGTTTTATTGAAGTTAAAACACAAACTTTTTGGGGTTTTTCTGTCACCCTCATAAGGAGCTGATGACATCCAGGTGTTGCTGTCGAGTGACTGAACTCTAGTAAAAGAACTAGTAACTCGATTTTTACCCAGAAGAAGAAAAAAATATATATTTTTATTGACCACGCAGCATCCTGTATTTGCAAAGATGGCAATTAATAGGGGGAGCGTGGACATCACGTACCTCTCATGAATAACTTCACACTCGGAGAAGCCACACAAACCATTTCTCGGGGCCCGACACGGGCAGGTTCCCTACCTGACTATGTCCAGCACTGGAGTCCGTACCACTCTGAAGAGACGATGTTGCTGGGGGCTCTGTGGTCCTCTCTTCTCATTGGCCCGTGGGGAAGGAGGCGGGGAGAACGGGGGGAATAAATCTCCTGGCTCCAACACAATGTGCTCGTCATCCTGAGGAAACGGGAACAGACGACGCTGGTCACGACATCTATTCTTCCCGGGCCATTCTGTATCGGCGGGTCAACAGCCGGCGGCAGCGCTGAGATGGATGTTTTGGTGTAGGTTATTTGTGGGGGGAGGTGGGGGGTGGGGGGGAGGGGATGGGGGTGGGGGTCGGATAAAAGGTGCGCACTGGTTATACCTCTGGTGCTGTTAAAATCAAGTATGTGTTTGGATAGGACCTCAACACAGGGTCGTGAGTGGTGTGTGTGTCAGTGTGCTAGTGTTGGATCGATAAGAAAACATTGGCTTTCTGTACCAGTTCTGGTATTTGGTACCTTGAAATTCAAAAAGGACATCGAGTGCAAATAACGGATACCTTTGAATTTCTTATTTCCCAAGAGATATATTTATATTTCATGACTCAAAGTTCAATTCAAAAGGGTCGTGCCACTAGACATTTCCGGATTTCCGAGAACATCTTCAAGTGAAACTTAAATGAATGAGAAAGTTGAGTAAGTTGTATTCAAAAAGGTATCTAAACACCAGCATTCAAGCAAATTTCAATGTACTCAATATGAGCAGAGACGTGTGTCGACGTTGTGCAAGAGGAGGGAGCTCGTGAGCAGCTGCCATGGAATCGTTTCTGTTCATCCCACGCAAAACACGTGTGCACGTCCATGTGTGTGTGTGTGTGTGTGTGTGTGTGTGTGTGTGTGTGTGTGTGTGTGTGTGTGTCCACGCACGGGCTGACCTTAATGCCCCTGAGGGAAGCGAACGCCTCCTGGCCGGGCCTCAGAGCGATGACGTCCCCTTCCACCAGCAGACTGATGGGAAGGTTAACCAACTGGGAGTCCCGGTAGGTCCAGTGAAGGGACCACGACGTGGACGAGGGCGTGTACAGGTCCGGGTACAGAGATGGAGACCAGCGCACTTCATCCACGCACCCTGACAGGTAGTCTGGAGGGACGGGCGTAGAAAGTGAGTCAGCCGTTCGGGGGAGGAATTCATTCATCTATTTTCATTCATTTATAAGCCCCCGACTTTGAAAGCGTGTAGGCAAGATTTATGTTAAAACATATCCCACATATCTGTGTCCCCTAAGAAGCCGAGAGATTTAAAAAAATTAATTTAATATTACAATAATTAAGTCGTAATTTAATGGGAATGAAGTCATAGCGTAATATAAAGTCAAATATATGTTGATTGCATCACAGAGAGGACACGTCTTCTTTAAGCAAACATCCGTTTTTAGTGAAAAACAAAACAAACAATTTAAGTAAATCTAAAAGGTCCCCCGAAGAATAAAAAAAAAAAAGAGCAACATGGTTAATAATTCTTAAATAATTCCTGTATTTAAAAAAAAAAGAAAGAAAGAAATCAGGCTCTTATTTTTCACTTCTCTACATGATAGTGAGCGAGACAGCAATCATGTCAGGATATTCACGATCAGCCTGATAATGGAAAATCACCACGATCAACTTATTGACTTATACTAATACAGAGTTTTCTATTGCGATAAAATCCTGATTACATCTGCTAATGATTTACCCCCCCTGTCCCCCCTCCCCCAACAAGTTGACTGACAAACAACAGGCCGACAAACACGTTGTACACACATTTCCTCGTGGACACAAATGAGTTGACACAAATGACGCCACGAATGAGTTGGGGGGGAGAAAAAAAAGTGAAATGAAAAGGAGAAGAGCAACGTATAAACAGGGATCATCTCGTGTAGGAAATTAAAAACGTCATAATTCAAGTCAATGGGCCCGACTCACCGCCGAGCTGCGTGATGATGTCGTTGAGACGCCGGACCATCTCGCTCCTCTTCAGCCGCTCCTGGCGTCCGACCAGCAGCAGGTTGAGCACGAAGAGGAGGAGGAGCGCTGCGGCGTTCACCAGCTCGATGCCAGAGCTGTGGAGGAGCGAAGGAGGCCGGCGGAGCCAAATTAAACGTGACAAAATACAAAGAAATTCAAGGATTCACTCTTCAGCAGGTTCAGCACACTTTGGAGACACGTTTCGAAATTATCTTAAAAATCTAATCTCGTAAAAAAAAAAAAAAAAAAAAAAAAAAAAGAACTTTCAGCAAATATATCCAAATTAAAAACAAATGTTGCCGTTTTAATATGTCAGCCAGTATTGGTGAGTTAGTTAAAAGATTTGATTAAATGGTATTCGACAGAACAATCCAGGCAAGTTCACTTGGCTCACAGCAAGAACGACAGCTGGGGTTTCTGTAGCTGACGATTCATCACAATTTCTCACTTCTGTTCATTTCCTATTTTTCGTGAGAATAATACAGTGGGCAAGTAGATGAGCCGTACTGAGACAGACAGAAAAACCCTTGTTTGCGTGTTCTGTTTGGCATCAGAATTGAAAAGGTGACACTGAATGAATTCCAAGATTTCTTAGATTTTGTCTAAGCCTAGGTTCCCCTGAAAAGGATGTACTGCTCCAACAATGGTGGTGCAACTGTTGGACAACTTAGTCTCAAACAGGAAGTTGGTGGTGGGGAAACTACGGACAGGAAAACAGATCTTACAGAATAAATAAGAACAAATATTTCCTGACAAAAGCAATAAACGACTGCACAAAGTTTTTTTATGGACGCTGAGCGTGCATTATCACAGGCCCAGACTGTTGTGATCGAATGCGCCAGATCCGAACCCGGCTGTGTCTGCGTGTGTGTGTCTGCGTGTGTGTGTGTGTGTGTGTCTGCGTGCGTGTGTGTGTGTGTCTGCGTGTGTGTGTGTGTGTGTGTCTGCGTGTGTGTGTGTGTGTGTGTCTGCGTGCGCGTGTGTTTCCACACTTCAGAGTGACCTGCCTGAAAGTGCCGGATAGTGATCGGATACATTTTGTGGTTGAAAGAGCAGCTGTGAAAAGGTGGATGGACACATTTTATTTCATATTAATTCTTCACAATAAAAGTCCCCCCTTATTTTTGCAGCTTACTCTTCCTCTGTGCAGTATTAGTAAGTAGACTTGTTTTATTGAAGAAAAGCCGTAAACAAAGGTGTCCAACACATGCTCCTATAAATTCTTCACAGTAAAAGTCCCCCTTAATATTGTTATTTGAAAGCTTTTATTTTGAAGCAGCAAAATGAGGAGACGTAGGGTTTTCATCAGCAGTAACTTAACAAGATCCCAACAGCGGGTCTCAGCTGGGCTGCAGCCTCTGGTTTTGGTCCTCTCTTCCATTTGCTCTCCTCTGGAGAGAAACTCCCGTGTGGGAGGAAGATGATGGAGAACCACGTTTGATAAATTGTCCACATTTTTTAGTGAGGTTCACACCTCACTAAAATCCAAACTCAATGCGCACCAGATCACCTCAGCGCGATTCGGATGACAAAAGTCGCATTAGAGAGCACAAAGTGTAACCACGGCGACAGATGTTCCAGAACGGGACAGTTCGGCTGAAAGAGGACCACCTACCTGCCCTTTGGCTGGCTGCCGTGGCAACAGAGGAGTCCCAGCACCACGAGTAGAGTGAGGGCAGCTCCCGGCCAATGGAGACAGGAGTGACGGTTGCCATGGTAAAGGAAGCTATTCACCCACAGTTCCTATGAAAACATGAGCACAACAATACGCAGTGCGTTATGTAAGGCACTGAACACGTGGCCGCTATATTTAAAGAATGATCGAGGAGCATAGTGGATAAAAAAATAGAGGCCGTGTGGGAAACAGCTTTCTGTGTGTCTTCATGTTTTCACACTCGTGAGGATGAAACTAACTTTGCAGATTTGGGTTTAGGTTTATTCATTAGATCATTTTTTGATCCGGGTGAAGGTTTAACTTCAGGGAGTGGCTGTACTCAACTCAAGACCACTGATATGGATGTGCATGTGTAGACGTGCATGTGCACCTGTGCGGAGGCTCGCCTGCGCTCGGGCCTTTGGTGCTGCTCCAGCAGGCCGCTGAGCTGGTCCCGCAGCTTCGCCAGAGCCTGGCCAGTGGACAGGCCCAGAGTCACAGCTTCCTCCTCCTGCAACGACACACGCAGAACAAGAGAACAGCCCTTTCAGTCTCAGAACACCATGAGGGGCATGAAGAATCGGGCAAATACAAATCGACAGGTTTTGAAGACTTGGACCCAATGTGCCCCTTAAAGGGCCTCAAACCCTGAACCCTCAGGTGACTTATCTGACGTCACCTGTTAAATGGTGAGTGACTGTGAGGGCTTGAAGTGGTGGAAATACGAATGGGACAGCACTTTGCTCCGCCGTATCAGTTATTTTGACAACGTCACATCATGTTATGTACAATTGCGGGTATTTATTCTTTTTTTTTTTTTTTACTGCCTGATTTGAACATCTTCCAGGCTTTTGCCTTACGAGATGAGTTATTTGTCAAATAATCTATTTACTCGTTTTCTTCTAAACAGCTTTAATAACAAAATTAAATTAAAAATAAATGGTTAGTGAATTGGTGTAGTCTGAAGCCTTTATTCCAAGATTTCTCTAAGTGGAGGCCCACAGTCTCAGATTTGAAAACCCCATGACTAGCAGAATAGCAGACCAGCAGCGGATGGAGGCCGCCAACCCAGGAGCGGATGATGTAGAGCTCCTCTCTGCTGGAGTGGCCTCGGGCCTCGGTACCCCGGCCGGACTACGGTATCGCGCTGCGGTCCGCTCACCTGGGACTGGATCCCAATATGTGCGACCGAGCGTTGCACCACGCTCACACCTTGTTGGACAGACAGACCCTCAGTGACACGACTCAAAACACGAGTTTCATCAGAGCCCGCACTGATGCTTCATTTTCCGTTGAACAAAAGAAAGTACATATAATAAGTAGCCACCTCGTGTAAAATAAAATGACGCCCATGGTTGATTTTTCCGCGTCCTCCCCAGTTTTTTCCCGTCACCAGCAGCCACTGGCACAGCAATGTGCCAAAAGAAAAGGCAGGGAAAAAGTCTGGATGTAAACAGTGAAGTATTCAAAATGCTTTAAAATCCTGAACTGTCTTAAACTACAGACTTTATATAACAAGTGGATGCAGTCATGGTGACGTCACACATTGGTTTGTGGACTGTTGTTATGAAGCCTCGAGTTCGCTGATTTCGCTGTCGCCACGTTGGATTACGGCTGTCGCCATGTTGTTTTTTTCACAACCAATGAACAGAAGTTACCATATTTGGAATGTGGAGGAGTGACGTAGAGACGCCGTATACGACTCTGGTAGCAGACCTAGCGACCTGTCAATCACAGAAAGCCCGCCCTAAATCATAGCCTGCTTTATGGTCTATTTGACTCTAAATGGACCATAATTTACTAAATGAACATCATGCTGTATTGAAGAAGACTTGAAACTAGAGATTGAGACCATAAACTCATGTTTACAATGTTTATTGAGGGAATAAATCAAGAGAGAAGTAGAGTCATTTTCTCATAGACTTCTATACAATCAGACTTCTTTTTGCAACCGAAGGAGTCGCCCCCTGCTGGCCAGTAGAGAGAATGCAAGTTTAAGACACTTCCGCATCAGCTTCACAGGTTGCCGCCTGTATAAATGGGAGACTGTGGCTTAGTGGTGAGTAGGGTTGTCCTTCAATCAGAGGATCGGCGGTTCGATCCCCGGCTCCACTAGCCCATGTCAATGTGTCCTTGGGCAAGACACTTAACCCCAAATTGCTCCCGTACCTGTGCCTACGGTGTGTGAATGGTAGCTACTCCTGATGGGCAAGTGGCACCTTAGCCCCTCCGTCAGTGTATGAATGGGTGAATGATGGCATGTAGTGTTAAAGCGCTTTGTGGTGGTCGGAAGACTAGAAAAGCGCGATACAAATACAGGTCCATTTACCATAAAAAAACATATACGAGCAGCAAATCCTTACATTGAGAAGTTGGAACCACAGAGTGTTTTGCACATTTTCCTTCCTCCCCTAAATATTAAATCAGTGATCGACAAATCGCTATCCATTACTTTTCTGACGATTGACTAATTGATTGCTCAAGCGACACCGACGTCATTGCCGTCACAATCCTTGATAATGCGTATAAAAAGGAAGAGGTCGTGTTCATAATGGAGAAAGGGAAATCTAATGTTGGTGGGAAAGTGACCTTTCCCACTCACCATGCCACTGTGAGGATGTGCGTATGTCTGCAAAAGCCCGCGTGTACGCAAACAGTAAGACATACAAAAATATGAACACACACACACACACACACACACACACACACACACACACACACACACACACACACACACACACACACACACACACACACACACACACACACACACACACACACACACACACACACACACACACACACACACACACACACTGACCTCGAGACGAGGGAACAGGAAGTGCAAGAAATGCTCACTCAGTCGCTGGGTTTTAGGACTCATTCCCGCTTGCGTTGGAATTCAACCAACATAGAGGAGAAGTCCTTTTTGGTGCTCAGAACAACACACATGCGCACGAATGAATGAACCGTTTTTGCCGATCAATAAATGCAAGATACATATAGAAAAGCATCAAACTGATGTCCACTGACCAAACTCTGTTTCTCGATTACGTTTACCGCTATCGAGCCTGTCCTCGCTGACACAAGTGGTGTGGACAAAATAAAAGAAACACCAGCGAGTACAATGCGACACAGTTCAGCGGCAGCACGGCCTTCAAAACGACCAACGATGGATCAACACCTCTCTACAGGGGTTTCGACCAAAAAATGATATTCATGTCAAGGGGGATTCATTGTAGGACTGTTGGATTATAGGACTGCATTAGTTTAGGTAGTAGGTAGACCTAATAAACTGGCAACTCAGTGTATGTATGCACACACCAGTATTTCTTGAGTCAAAATTATAATTGCCAAAAAGTATTACTTTTTTTCGCCCAGGGGGCATAAGTTATGTGTTCTGAGTGATATTTGATTGGGTCAAAATCTGTGTGTCAATCGTGGTCTTCTCTCTCAAGTTCAAAACACTTCTATGACTAACTCATTCACAATGTATTACAGAAATACATATATGAAATCATACACCTGAAATGTTCACTGTGTCAGTCAACACCATGTCACCAAGTCATTTCAAGAAAAAACCTCAAGGACATCTGGGACCACCGTGTCTCCGTCAGCAGGAGGGCGGCCACACGCTTCCTCCTGTACTGTTATGAGCAGTAATGATTATACAAACAGAACGCAGCACATGGGAAGGCCGAGACAGAAAGCTTTTCTTTGAGCTGCTTGAGTTGCAGTTGTGAAATGCTTCTCCATGGTTAACAAAATAAGTTTGATCATTTGACCTTTTCAGGTGGGTTTGACTGAAACGACCGGAAAGGAAAACACTCCAAGGACAGTGGGAGTGTGGCTGTATTTCACAATGTGGAGCAAAAAAAAAAAAGAGCAAAAAAATAGAATCACTGCCTCGTGGCGGTGTGTCTCGGCCAACCAGTCAAGTTGCAGTCACATCCACCTTTTTACCAACAACATCTAGTCGGTACATCCGTGAGTCTACGTGGACGCTTGTGCCAAATTTGAAGAAACCCCCCCCCCCCCCCAGGTAATCGTGCGATATCGCGTTCACAAGAATGGGACGTAGCTCAGTGTAGCTCTTAAAGTTAATGGATTAATTTACTTATTTATCCGGCTCTACTCTAATGATTGTCAATGCTTATATGAGACTTCCCTGAATCAGAAGTCTACAAGGGCCTTTAGGTCATAATTCTGTTTCCACATCGGCCTTTTCAGCACAGGTGAGCACTCCGGGGGACTCCAGGGCAGTCTCAATCCCAGGGGCCCCATTTCTTCAGTCAACAGCTCTCCGCCCCAGGGGACAGATAGACGGCATTGTCAGGTGCTGAACTAAGCGATCAAACTCACCCGCTTCTTATCCTGCTGCTCCATGGCAACCGCAACCACTCAACATGCTCTGCTCCTCAACCAGCCACCGGCACCTGGCAGAGCCCACGTCGGTGCCGCTCCGCGATGGCCAAATCCGGACGCCGCACACTGGGGGCCCTCGGCCGGATCCCGCTGAGCCCGCTCTCCTGTGGGGGCTGCAGGCGAAGAGACTCGGCTCGGGAACGGAGGAAGCTGGAGAAGAAGGCAGGCGGGTGCGGCCTCGGTCCTCCACCTGGCAACACCTCCTGCCCTGCCTCCTCTGCCAGTGTGACAGGAGGGGGGGCACACCCACACCTGCAGGGACCAGCGGGGACCTGTGGGATTTGTGGGTGGGTGTTTTTTTGTGAAGATTAATTGTTGCTCAGGTGCAGCACCGGTATCCTCTCTAGAACATTCATGTAGAGGTCTGTGGATAAATGACAAATAAAGAGAATCAATTAAAATAAAGCAGGTCTAACTGGAACTATACGCACATTGCACAAGATTGCAAACGGTCGACATTGGCTGTTAAACACCATCGAGGTTCAAGTTGCTTAGCTGGCTCCAACGCTGTCACTTTGTGTGGTGTCGGTCCAGATGTTGGCATAATAGAGCTATTGAACAGCAGACCAAGGCCCCTGGGTCTACTGACCCCGGGGGGCTCGCCACTCACTCTGACCACATAAGCAGCTTCCTCTGGAAAACAAAAAAACAAAACCTGCAGGATCTCCAGAGTCAGCAGTCTCCATTGGCAAAAGAGTTGGCAGCGCTCAGCCAAAACAGAAGGGGGGGGGGGCAGCCAGACAGAGTGAAAGGTGAGAGGGTGCATCGACTATTATGACTGTTCGAGTAAGATTAAACCCCCTTAAAACAGACCTACCGGAGGGTCCGGCGGAGTGTGAGCGAAGCCGAGTGTCCCAGTAAGTCCCGGCAGCGTGACAGTGAGCCCGGCGGCAGCGCGCGCAGACACCCAGGACCCTGAAACCCGAAGCGGTGTTTCCCGGTTCCGACAACAAACGCTGAACCCGTTTGTCTAACTAGCTCGCGCGCGCGTGAGATACAGTCCCAAAGACACTACTAGCTAGCTAAAGTAAAAGGTAGCGAGCTAATCCTCCTCCTCGAGTCAGTCGAGCTCAACGAGTAATGATTTAGTCTTTGTTTGACGTCAACTTAAAAAACGACTAGCTGACGTCAGACAGGTGGTACAAACGTTTGAATTCATAACGGCCGTGCATTAGATAAAAAATGTAAAATTGCTCACACCACTAATAACGTTGCGTTTTATTTGGTGAAGGACTGGGGTTTATGACGAGAGAAGCAAACACACCAAAAGGTCCACAATGACAGCTCGTGCTGCCCGGTGTAACGTCTTTACCGTTACCTAACGTTATATCCTAGACGTTATGTTGACAACATATTTGGGAGCCATGTTTGTTTCGAAAGGAAGGTAGCAGTGCTAAAAAAAACAATGCATTTCTGGTGAAGGAGTTTGTGTTAGCGCCGCTGCAAACACCCGACGTCCTCTTCCCTGATGTCAAAGGCATATGCTCACAAAACAACCTCACTGGACACACACACTGTTACGATATTCGCAAAAACAACACAGCCAGTCAATGTAGAGTCCGAGTCTGCGCACTCACCTCGTACTTTTCGGGTCTTTATTGCTATCTTTGTTTGAATTATGTATTTCTCCCGAATACGAATGCACTTCTGAGCCTCGACTGTACGGCAGCAGCAGCCATGTTGGGGAGCGTTCCGCCGTGAGGATAGCGTGTCGTCATTGGACGGCGCTGGGGTTCTCCGTCTTCCTGATTGGCTGAGACCATAGTGGGCGGAGCCACATGGCCTGAGACTGTTTTCTGTTCTATTTTGAAATAGGAAACCTCAAACCTTTAATGAGGAGTAGCTTGCGATGTTGTGAACCTCGAAGTAATTCATAATATGGAGTTGATATATTAATAACAACAATAACTCAATAAAGATGTAAAATATACATATATATATATATAAAAGCTGTAACTACAACTATTAAAAATGTGTAAGGGTTCCATGTTACACACCAGGAAGTAAGCGTTTTCAACAGCCTGTTACTCATCAGCTTTTTCATATTAAGTTTGCAAAATTATATATATTATTATTATTATATATTACAAATTTACAGGCAGGAGAGTTAAAGAGCTGTGATGTAGACTGGTATGGAGTTCAGTTGCTAACCAGCTTCATATCGTCTACTCTTTAACAGCAAGTTAAAATGTATGAGAGTACGCCCTCAGCAAACTAGAGAGAGGTAGAAACCCCTGTGAAGATGCAAATAATTGCTGACATTGCAATGCCCTTGAGACTCATGAAATATATGAACATGTGAAAATATTTGAATACCTACACATATCTGACTCACATTTGTTCCGGAAATACGTTTGCCCAACATTCAACATGTATGCATTTTGTTTGGAATATGACATTTCCAATCATTTGGACTTTTTGTTCTGGGTCTGGTTTTTCATGGTTTGGTAACGCTACAACATCATACAATCATATTTTGACAATAGTGCACTTCCAATTACTGTTAACAGTTTATATTTGTCCCTTTTTCCTGGTTCAACGTGACAAATATCTGCTCCATAATTACAGGCAGTCGCCATCTTAAACACCCACGATGCATTAAACAAGTAGCTGTGACATGCAACTCCTGTTGCACATAGGCAACATCAAATAGTAGTAAGAAAATACATCATGTATTAAGCACACACATTAATTATATATCATGGCTACCTATATACAAAAGATACAGAAGAAAATCCGTGGGAGCCGTAGAGCTGAATATACGGTAATAATAACTTTTAACAATCAAACTGTTTTCTTCTTCTGTTCTCTTCAGTAAGGTCGGCAAAGATGCCGTTACTCTTTTTACATCATTTTTTTACGGTCTCTATATGTTGCTGCCTTAATCATTATTATTTTTAGTCCTCACACACATACACATAATTACATGACAACCCTTCCCTATCATGCTTACTGTCATTACTGTATCCACCCTATGAAATACACACAAACAAATCCCATTTATACTGATATAATACAAGTATTATTACTTTATCATTTATTCTTATATTTGTTCTAGAACATATCCTTCTCACCTCCAACTCTTCCATTACCATAAATGTGTATGCTCCACCCTAACATTACTGTGATCCTTTATTAATGGCTTTATTAACATTTGTAACTGCAGATGGTTTATTAAAAATGTGGACCTATTAACTGCTTTATTAGTAAATAAAATCACACATCGCCCTGCTGACACCCACCGCTATTAACATTATTATTATTACTATAATAATAATAATAATGTTATTAGTGATTTGTGATTTTGAGCTATACAAAATAAATAAATTGATATTGAAATTGACGTAGGTATCTTACTACAACATGGTAATATAAGTTGTGAACCATTAGTAAATAACAAAGTCATTGGTTACAGCTTAGTCTAGCAGTCGTACACTTAATTTTGATAGCTTTGCCTCTAAACACACACACACACACACACACACACACACACACATTCATTTGCTCTCCTGTGACCTTCAGGCTGTGTCCTCCCTGCAGTCAAAGCTGCGTCATTACAAAAACTGAGGGTCCGGTTGCCCGGCTGCTGCCACAGTGTAATTTCACTCCATCTTATAAATCAATTCCTGTCGCCCCCCCCGGGGCTGGACCTGCTTTCCAACTCTCCAAAGATGAGCGTTCCTCATATGTGGGGCTTCAATATGAGTCCTGTTTGTAGGATCTGATGAAAGATGGGGGCTGCCCCCCTACCGACTCAAGTTACCCAAATGCAACATTCAGTGTGTGTTCTAATCCACGTTATGGATTCATTATGATGCATTCGTCTGTGTCCTGACTACATCTATCCCAATAATACAGTTTTTATGAAAGAAAAGTAACTCAATCGGGGACAAACATTTCCACGACTTGACTTTGTGTCCCTTTTCAGTGTTTCCAAACCGGATCAAGAAGGTTTTCTCTCGACGTGTTCGAGGACAAACCTTATTTGTTAATGTTAGAATGGTTACATGATGGGAGCCTGACCGCTACATTATATAAGAGAAAAACAATTTCATTCAGCAACAAGTGCTCACCCCGGGGCCTTAAGCGGCAAATTCAAAAGATTTCGCGTCCGTCCAAAAACATAGATATCAGATCCTTTCTGGGAGGTTTTGAGAAACCACGGGGCCCAAAAAAAAAACCAGGTTAAGTAGTCACCCATCTGCATGTCTTCACAGTACAGTATCCCTATAAGTAAATATATATATACATATATATAGCTTAACACAAAGACACAGACTCATGTGAATTTGAATCAATATATTTTATCACTGTAGATAACGTAATTTGTTTCATTGCATTTGTATCAGTAGCTTCCACAACACCTGCCTGTTGCTACAACAACTTTAACTGTAATGTAACTATTACTTCTGCACCGTACTGTTCACGCCACACTGCTAACACTGCTGCTACCTCTGTATCTGCTACCAAAACACATGACTCAAAGCTCTAAAATAAAACCACAAACATTAAACAAATTGTGAAAAAAACGGCAGTGTTCCATTTCCTGCAATGAACTCTAATGACTCAGTGAGAGAAGGAGAGTCTCTGAGGTAGGACAGTGTTTGTTTTGTGCCTTCCGGAACGCTGTTCTGAACTCCCCAGGCTTACTACAATATGAGTTGGCTAATTGCAATAAGCACATGGAAACGCCCCAATAAACTCATATATATGCAGCAGACTTAAAGGGCAACTTCGGTATTTTTTATTTTTCAAGCGACTAATGGAGTCGACAGTTTTTTATATTTGCACAGCATCGAGGGCGTGTCGTGTGTTGACACAACGCAAATACACAAGAATTAGCGGCATTCGTGTCAGTCATCGGAAGATGATGTGCCGCTATGTCTCGGCTTTGAGATTCTCCTCCTAACGTCACTGACGTCGGGACACTCTACAATAGTACCTCATATTTGTAGAAATATAGGAAACATGTACATGTATAAATGTATGTGTACATATCATAGACTGTCTATAGCATGGACAATAACGTTGCTGCTGTATTTATCCCGAGATGGCGTTAGTTTGATTGTTGATGAAGAAGCTATTGTGTTAGCATAGCCCTGATTGAGCCGAACTCCATCCAGTAAAACACGTTTTTTTTTATTGTATTGTGGAAAATACCTGACAAAGAACAGACTTTTTACATATCTGCATCGCCGTGTAGTTGTTTCGACATACATTTTATGCATATTGTTGCAAATAACCACACGTGTTCGGTTTTTTGGACTTATCGGAGACTCCCGCAAGGCAAGTTTATTTGTTGATTGGCCAGCTGCCAATGATCTATTGGAACAAGAACCACAGCAACACACTGAAACAGCATCGAACAATTGCAAAAATATAGAAAATGATCGAGACAACAGCAACAGCACTGGTGATAAGATGCAAATAAAGCCAATGTATAACATGAGGGAGTACTAAGAGTATCTCTAAACTATAATAGCATCTTCAGACGCTGGAAGTGGTGATGAAGACGAAGAGTCTCGAGGGCGAGACTTCAACAACTTCCAAAAGGGTTGGCTCGGGTTTTATTCAAATCTTTTTAATTTTTTATCTGAAATTACTTTTTAAACGTCACTGTATTCGTGCACTTTATTCAACGTATTCTGTAGGGCCACGTCGGCCCAGATGTCAAGCAGACGTGAGACTTCCAAGTCCAAGTCCCTCCCACTCATGTTAACCTGTAACCGGAGTAACCATGACTACAGACTACAGTTATACAGACTGACAGGTAACTCCTTCACGGGACAGTTTTGGTGCCAAGCAATCGAATCCAGACCCCCTTTTCAAGAGGTCCTGGTTCGGTTGTTTGATCCGCACCAGGGTTTGATTGACAGCTTTCACACTGGCACAAACAAACCTGGACAATTGGACGAAACGCTCCAGAATTTAGTTAAAAACAGACCGGACTAAAAAAATAATAAATGTGCCCCGTAAATTGACAAAAAGGCCGAAATGGCTCGACTGTTCACGGATTGCAGCCGAGTCCCGAACCACGTTCAAGTGCGGTGCTTTTTAAACAGAGAAGCTCATGATCCACTTCAAACCGTTCATACTGGAAATCATTTTATGCTTGTGGAAGCCTCCTTGAAAGAAAAGATATTTAATGAAAAAAAAAGTAAACAGATGACATTGAACGAATCAACACATTTCTTTAATGCCCCACTTGTATTACATGACATCGTCACCACATTAACTTCCAGAGATGATCAGCGAACGCTGCATTTCAACAATTACGTCTCTCAAAAAAGGAATCATTTTTAAGGCGTTGGGTTTATTGATGCAATAATTTGTGAATGACTCTAATTTCCTTCCGGTATTCCTCTGGTGTTCTCTGATCAGAGCAGTGCATGTTTCATTTCCTTCATCAATAGTTGCTATTCTAGTCAATTTCATCAATGACACACTGTCCATTAAGTTACACAGAAAGAAAACAGAAAGATAAATTAACAAAAAAGGTTAAACACAAAAAGTCAGTGATTAACAAAAACTCTCAATACTGTGTGTGTGTGTGTGTGTGCGTTTTGTGTGTTTTGTGTGTTGTGTGTGTTTTGTGTGTGTGTGTGTGTGTGTGTGTGTGTGTGTGTGTGTGTGTGTGTGTGTGTGTGTGTGTGTGTGTGTCTACAGGCGATTTGAAATGGAGCTGGTGACTGACGGTCGGATCAACTCTTCCATTATCAGAGCAAGGCTGTGGCACAACTCCTTAGCCTGCAAGAGAGAACAAGAGTATTTATTTTATTACCAATAGATTAAATATCTGACATTTAGTTTCTCCAATGTCTCGCCCCATTATACCGCCATGAATCCACGGAGCGGTAGCCAAAAGTACAGAAAAATAAGAACGCTCCGAAGCGTTAATGTGCAGCCCAGCCCAAAGTCGCTACCTGTCTGAGATGAATGGTGACTTTCTTGAGTCGGCCCGGAGTGCTGTAATCGATGTCCACAGCTGGCACTTTGCCTTGTTTCTTGGGGCGGATGGTGCGCATGGACTGCACGTCCGCCAGCGGAATCAGAAACACTTGCTCCTGCAGAAGAAAAACACAGAAACAAGAATCCTTGAGATGACCGCTACGGGCTTTGAGTTAACGACTGCATGGTTGGGCGTTGGTGTCATACGCGTCTGCTTTAGGTTTAGCTTCACTTCACTTCGGCTGCTGGAAGGTTTTTAGTTTTAGCAGAGACACGTGGGCCCCAACACTTGGTAACATGAAAATATGGAGTTTTCTTTGTAGAAAATAAATAAATAAAAGACTAAAATCCTTGAAAAAATAACCAAAAAGAGCTTTTTGTTAAGCAAAGCAGGTTGGAAGAAAATATCACCCCTACACCTGTACTGGATTCATCTGAGATAGGAACAATAGCCCAACACCAATGCTGATTGTCAAAAGGTGAACTGGATCAGACCAGAGTGTCCTTGACCCAAGTATGACTCCAGTACATGTACATCTTTCATACTGATAAAATCACATATTCATCCGAGTGATTGGTAGGGGAGTGTTTCAGTACTGTGGCTGCTGGAAGTACCTGTGTTTTGGGGTGGAGGAACAGCACCCCCTCCTGGCTGATGCTGACCATGCACGGGGAGGGACAGCCACGCTGACTGACCTTCTGGGCCAAGTAAGTGTTGGAGCCAAACAGAGGCATGGTGCTCAGAATCTCTGAAGGACGGACAAATGCAGACCAATGCAGTTATCATCAGGAGAGAAGAAGGAGAAGAAGAAGAAGAAGAAGAAGAAGAAGAAGAAGAAGAAGAAGAAGAAGAAGAAGAAGAAGAAGAAGGAGAAGGAGGAGGAGGAGGGAAGAAGACGAAGAAGAAGAAGGAGGAGGAGGGAAGAAGACAAAGAAGAAGAGAAGGAGAAGAAGAAGGAGGAGGAGGAGGAGGAGGAGGAGGAGGAGGGAATAGGAGAAGGAGAAGAAGAAAAGAGAGAAGAAGAAGAAGAAGAAGAAGAAGAAGAAGAAGAAGAAGAAGAAGAAGAAGAAGAAGAAGAGAGAAGAGAAGAAAAAGTACCCACCAATGAATTGTATTTTGGCGTCTTGAGGACTGAGGGAGTGCATTGCAGCGATCTGGCCCAGACAGAAGGAGTGGATCTCTTCAGCTGTGCTGCTGAGTCCATCCTTTGATGGCAGGTACTCCTTCATCTCTGGCCTGGTAGAGACATGCAAGTGTCAAAGTACACATACTTACACGAAGAGGACTAAGAGTTTGGCCTAAGAGTCAACTTGTTAAATTAGGACGTGGTTAGCTTAGCTTAGCGTAAGGACTGAACGCATAGAGAAAAAGCTAGCCCTGTTCTACACAAACAGAACTGTAAAAAACACTATTGGTGGAGTTATGTGCTGAAGCTGTTCATTGGTGTCAAGCAGGAACAGTGACTGGAGGCTGCTTCCTGGAGTCTTGTTGTCATGGTTAGGTTGCCAGGTTTGGTACCACTGTGCCCGACAACCTTGCTATGGCCAGAGATGCTGCGCAGGAACGCCGGGCGGATGCTGTTCTTCAAGAAATAGCTCCAGCGTGTAACGTTTTTACATTTTCTTTCAGGTCTTGGCACACCAGGGGTATTATTTTGTGCAATTAATTGCACTTTCGAACTCTCTGGTAGCGGAGTCTATTTGACTCTAAAAATACTATAATTTACGTAATGAACATCATGCTGTATTGAAGAAGACTTGAAACTAGAGATTGAGACCATAAACTCATGTTTACAATGTTTACTGAGGGAATAAATCAAGAGAGAAGTAGATTCATTTTCTCATAGACTTCTATACGATCAGAGGAGTTGCCCCCTGGTGGCCAGTAGAGAGAATGTAAGTTTTAAGACACTTCCACATTGTCTTCACTCGGCAGAACCGGAGGTTGCTGCCTGGATGGATGAAAGCTTTCATTGTGAGTTTCATTATTATATTTTAGGGGAAGAAACAAAGACGACACTGTCTATCATTTGGTTGTTTGAAGAGTTAAAGGCAGCCATACCTGCCAACTACAAGCCAACTTGTGTATTTTAGTTATATCTCAGTGATTTGTTTGTGTTGGATTCTTTTTGTCTTCTTCTTCTTCTTCTGTCGAGCTGCCAAAAACATCCCGTTGCTAAACCGATCAGTATTGTATTGTCGTGACAGTCGTGTGCGTGTGACTCACAGTGAGGGCTGATCCCTCAGACCCTGAGCCAGATACTGAAGGGCCGACAGCTCCGCTATCTGCTGGACCGATGAGGGGCCGCCGGCAGCAGGAGCAACCATCAGCCGCCCACTGAGGTAGTCGGCCAGGAGCTACAGGAGCACAGAGACAGTATCGACAACGATGAGATGGATCCTGAACCAGCGGCTGGACTATGCTACTACTACTACTACTATTACCACTACTACTACTACTACTACTACTACTACTACTACTTCTCCTGACTGTCGTGAACCGATTGGTGTCACCTGCTGATAGTGGAACTCCACATAGAGGTCATTGTTGTAGGACAGAGGGTTCCTCCACATGAGTCGTTTCAGGGAAAAGAAGAGGGAGCCGTCGTCCAGCAGGAAGTCGAACAGATACTCCTCGGCGTGGAGGGGACGCACCATCCCATCTGACAGAGGAGGAGCAGGACGCTGATCTGTTAATCGGACACTTTTGTTCCGGCTTGACTCATATCTAACGTGGCACGAACGCCTGGCCGAGCGTCATATTTACGGTGCTGTGGGGGGTTAATTCCAGCAGAATAAATTAGCATTTAACCTTTTATTTTGTGGTGTGTGATCATATCCCCTATGCTATGTGATATTATTTAATTTTTTTGTAGGTTTTTTTATTTTTTACTGTGTCTTTTTTTGTTTGTTGTGGTTGTTTGTTTTCTTTCCTAGTTAGCAAATTGGGACTATAATCTAAATTTTGTTATCCTTTCGTACAATGACAAATAAAAACCTTGTAACCTTGTGTTCGCCTGATGAAAGGACAAGACAGGAGTGCAAAAACATTGAAATAAAATAAAATAAAAAGAATGTATTTAAATATTCCTGCAAACGATGCAGTTAAGTTCAAGTTCCAATTTGTTCACAATTATTCTCCGAATGTAACTTTTCTGAATTGAAAAGTTTCAAAAACAGATTCGTAACTCAAACTCAACTCAGATGGTTTGTACCGGGAAAGCCTCCGATGCAGCCTAAAATGCTGGAATCGGGTATCAGCGAGTGTGTGTATCGGCTGATTTATGCTACACAGGAACCACGGCAACACGTGGTCACGTGCATCCTGATCCGCACTGAGCATGTGCAACTCTCAACGGAGAGGGGACAAATATGAGATGGCTCAGTCGTTAGCTACTTCCATCATCGGCTCTGGAAAAGACAATTGCTGTGTCAAAAAGTCGACGATGGGGTATAAGCCAGAGCTAACCAAATGTTAGCAATTTGGAAATATTTTACAAATACTCTACATAGTCGAAGTAGATTAAGTTATATATATATATATATATATATATATATTAACGCACCAGGATTGGATCTGTACACGGTATAAACTGATATGCAAGGTCAGGTACCGGAATCGGTATCAGGGAGGAAAGAAAAAAATGGTATCGTAAGATCTTTAGATACTACTTCAAGAGCTTAGTGGGAACATATGTCATTTGGGTGGCCTGTCCCTTTAAATTTTCTCCTTTGACTGACAAAGATATTCTTTTTAATGTTAGATGCTTCAAAATTGTACTTTCATCAGAGCGGAAAAGGCACCGCTTCCACCTGTAGAGCATGAAGGAGAATAGCATCTTATATACACCTGTACACAAAAAAAGCGCTTTTTAAGTCTAAAGACAGACAAATATTTCTATACTGGATATCAATTAGAAACAGTATCAGTTGGATTTACCATGATGTCGGTTGGCAAGGATGGAGAACTCTTTGATTTCTGTGAGATTTGAGATGGCCATCTCTTTACAGAACTCTGTTAACACATCTGTTGCCATCTAGATGGAAGATACAAAATACAACCACAGAGATATTGATCATTAACAACGGACTCAGGTTTTGTTTGTAGATAAGTAGGTTAAAAATAATCTCACACCGAAGCTATTCAGACTAAAAAAGTAATTGCTACGATAGTGGGGGAAAATCTACCAGTAACCATTTCTGAAGGAATCTTTAAAACAATATAATCATCTGAATGAGGATTTCTTATGGAATAACAAAAAGCCGAGAATCAGTATGAAAAAAATATTTGCCTCAAGAGCTAGTTGGCTCTTCTGAATATGGAATTATTTAACATTGCATTTGAAATGAATGAGCTAGTACGGCACATCTAGCCACGCATCAGTAAAAATGGATGGGGTACTGGTAGCACCATCTCGGGTTATGGATTTATCACAAAAACACACAACAAAACATAAGGAACAAATAAATCTAATTTCTTTGGCTGGGAAAAGGAATACATGTTGTCAACGATCTCTACGGAGGTCATTCGAGGACCTTAAATAACAATTTAATTTAAAGGAGAAGGAAGATTTCTGGAAGTATTGACAGTATAGGTTCAGTTTTTGGACTGAAAAGAGAAGAGCTTCTAAATGCTTCCCGTACCCTACACTCTGCTTCAATATTATATAGACAAATGTCAGATATTCAAACTAGAATGTGCGATGGCCTGAGCCTGATATGGCAAAAGGATCTTGGCAATGAGATTAGGGAAGACATATGGCAAGAGATAATATCAAATTTAGCCTGGGCTATGAGGGATGGAGGAAGTCTATCCATTCCAAAATTGTAAGATATAATTTTACACCCCTGTGTATAGAATGGGCTTAATGCAAGAAAAAAAGAAAAATCTTACACTGAAGCTGCGTATCCTGATGGGGAAATCCACTCCTCCTGGTAGCTGGATGGGAATATGTCGAGACGTCTTGCCAGCCTGCAGATAGCCAAGACACACTCAGACAATCAGTTCAGCTGTAAATGCAGAAAGTGAATGGAATGTAACAGTTATGAAATAAACCATGAGTGTTGAGGTTAACTTGCCAGAATGGCCTCCATCTCCACGTGGGAGGGGATGTTACGGCGGCCGCCAAAGCTGAGAGACCGCTGGATGTTATCCTGACACACGCACGCCAGCTCTGAGGACACACATGTGTGTTTGTTATAGACGGTGTGTGCACTGAAAGAGACCTTATATACATCTGAATATGTAGCCGGCATTGTTTTAACACTACACTGGCTTGTAAAGATAAGCATTTTGTTTGTGGTGCTGCATATGCCATTTAGTGTGTGTTTCTTCTACCTTGGTACGGGTGCTCGTAGTCCTGAGAGATGTCGTGTAGGTGACGTGTGACGTGTGGCTGCAGAGTACCAGAGCAGGGGAAAGACCCGGTAATCAGGTTGAGCAGCCGCCAGCCGAGGGTGCAGATGGACCTGTGAAGACAACACAGACAGGGCAAATACAATATTAGCATTTTATCCTTAAAATGCTGAATTACAGTAGGAAAATACCTCTGGAAACAGTGACTCGTTTTTAAAGTTTGGCCTTTTGGCCGTTGCTCTCTTGTTTTTTGCCGGTCTCCATCTTGGTTTTGCAACCAGAAGTGACACGAGAGGGTGGAACTCTGACCTACAACCGAACGCTGACTAAGACATTTTTTAAGGCGACTGAAATGTTACAAATTGGTTTCATGAACTGTAAACTCACTGTGAAAGGTTTAAAGTTCTAAGACAGACAACAAGGACAACTCCACAAGTTAGCCCCGGACTCAAGCACACCCTGCTTTATGGTCTATTTGACTCTAAATGGAGCATAATTTACTAAATGAACATCATGCTGTATTGAAGAAGACTTGAAACTAGAGATTGAGACATAAACTCATGTTTACAATGTTTACTGAGGGAATAAATCAAGAGAGAAGTAGAGTCATTTTCTCATAGACTTCTATACAATCTAACTTATTTTTGGAACCAGAGGAGTCGCCCAATGCTGGCCAAAATATCACAAATGTCACAAATATATACATCGATATAAATTTACCAAATTGTTATTAATCATTAACATAATGAATTGTGAACCAGCAAATTGGCAAAAACAAAATCTTTAAAATGAACAGGAAATACAATTTAAGAGCAAACCTTTTTAATGCAGCAACAAAGTGTTCGGTTAAGATATCGGTATGGGTGCCCCCCTCGTAAAAGTATGAACCGAGAATGTTACCCAAAATTAATGAATGTGACACTCACTTAATTGGGTTGTTGGTGGTTTGCTTGATGACCTGGCAGTAGATCTCATCTCTCAGCAGCTCCTTTTCCTTCCCCAACTGAACAGAAGAGACAAACTCTTCTTTAAATCCCATAGAAGTCTATTTGAGGTCCATCAAATTCACACACAGACTCAAAAGCGCTACATATATGCAGCCCATTAAATTACACTGCTTTAAAGCGCACTGACCAGTAAAATGTGGCTCAGGCAGTCTGTCTGGGTGTTACTCTTGGTCATTGGCATGTCAACCATGAACTGCATCAGGTCTGTGGGGACAAATAAAAGGGAGAAGGAGTGACGCAGGAACAGAGTAACAGTGGTCTTAGTGTGTATCAGTATGGCTTGTGTGGATGCACTCACTCATGAAGCACTTGACAGACAACTCATTGATTTCAGGGTCATTGTAGAGGATGAGCGACTCCTTTATGGGAACCTGGATGAACGAAAGCCAATGCAGTTAGTAGAGTTGGATTTATTCCTGAAGACCCACTGAAGTACTACGAGAGCGACCTGAGAACAAATTACACATTTATATATCTAAACAAGACAATTCAGTCATCTGGTGACAAATTTGTTCCCTCTGATCTCAACTAATGATGTTAAATATCTTGGCAACTTAGGCAGCATAGCCTTACAAACGAAACCTTTTTATACATAAAAAGGTATGCATATTCCTTTTAGATGACAATAATGACCTCTGACCTTTTTATATAACTTGTTTCTCATTATCTCAAAGCCAGCAGAGCATTTAGAAGCTGAAGAGCCAAATATTAGCCTCAGAAGATAGCGGTTTCCCAAAATCAGAGCTAAAAAAAGATGAAATATTGAACTTATGCTAGTGTTGGCCACTATTTGCTAACACTTTTCCCCGCATCAACTGGATATGTTGTGTTTACAGCTCGCTTTCATTGCACCCAAGTGGCCGTAAATTAGTTAATGCATGTTCAACAAAATCTTGTGAATAACATGAGCGGGTCCAGCGTCCGACTGCTGTGGTTGAAAGACCTCATTTCCTTCAACAGTGATTTTCGACAAGACAGCTTATATATAGGCATATTGTGTACGGATACAGATGTGTCCATGTACAATTACTGTACTGTAGTATGAGCAACTACAAGACAATGATGGTAGAGGGATTGTACAGACTTACTTCTGTGTGTTGAACTGCCTCTGTAAAATTCCTTCCGCTTGCTGGCAGACCTGTAGTCCCCACTCTTTTATGAATAAATAATAGTGCAACAATATTAGCCATGACACGTCACAAACCCAAACCATCCGAACTTAGTCAACAATAGTCATCAGCCTTCTATCATACCGGAAATACTTCATGGCAAACTCAGCCATGCCCGAGAGGGTCTCCAGCTCATGGAGTGAGCCCTGGATTGAGGTCTGGTCGGATCTCTGGACCAAGGCCTCTTTACCGAGCAGCTTTGAATCAACGCTGCCCATGGGTCTGCTGATAGGACCTGGAGACGGGCCCTTGGGTGGATCGGCAGGTGTAGCGCCCCTCTTGCTTTTCCTCCTTTCATCTCTTCGGTCAAGGTGCAGACAGTGGTAGTCCGGGGCCGCGGATGGCTGGGTGAGGTCATCTGGGAAAAGACCAGAGCGCCTTCCCATGGTGCCAAAACACCAGCCTGGTGGAAACACACACAAAGATGCTTTTGGATGAGAAGGAGGTCACGAAATGCATTAAACAATGAGCATAATAAGGAATATCTGAACCTAAAAACAGCTAGGATCTCACCTGTCTGGAGTCCTTCCATTGGCAGCAGTTTGATGATGTCACCCTTGCTGAAGCTAAGCAGACTTTTGTCATCTGTTACAAAACTCTTCAGGGCAACCACATGGCCTGAGTCCTAGATGGCAGAGAGAAAGATGGGTAGGAGGGTGATATGTGGGTCACACGGCCAAAAGATGCCCCAAAGCATCAAAATGAAAGATAATGTTGAAGGACGGTGATTTAAGACTAAAGGAGTACCCTGATGAGCTCCTGGAGGAAGAACCGGACCATGGCAGTGATCTGAGGAGCTCTGGATGACTGTATCACCAACGTTTCCCTCGCCAGCTCCAGTTCCACTTTGTCTGCACCCTGGAGGTCAACTGACAGCAACTCTGCAAAACTATATTCATGCAGACCTGGGTTAACATTCTGAGCAATAAACATGAGCTGAAAGTGACAACATCAGATAGTGGGGCTGTACCAAATGTCTTTTTTGTTGTTGTTGTTTCTAGTGAGGTTTTCAAATGAAGCTTTGAAAGTCTTTTGTCCTATTTTATGACAAAATATTTTTTTTTAAAAAAGAGATTTTTTGGTTAATTTTTGTTAATGTTTGTATATAACTGTAATTTATGGAGTTGTTAGATTGCTGCTTATTAGGGTAGTAAGACGGGGGTTCTCCTTTGTGGGTTCACATGTACAAATTAGCATGTTTCGGTTTAGGCGGAATCCCTCTCTCTAACCTCCCAAATTATAATTATAAGCCTTATTACATTGTTATCAATTTGAGAGAGAGAGAGAGAGAGAGAGAGAGAGAGAGAGAGAGAGAGAGAGAGAGAGAGAGAGAGAGAGAGAAACAAGTTTCTTTACTTTTACTTTAACTTCTGTATTTCATTGTGGCTACTCACTAAATAGGAAACATATATACAGACATATTTCCTGGCTAGCTGCCTCTCGGACTGAAGCTGCAAAGCTGCAATACCAAGTGCGAGGCCCCTCTGAGGGCCAGGTTAGTGAAGAACCCGCCATTTTTTAATCGCATTTAAGACGGGCCAAATATTTAGCATGACACGGAAATAAAAACTAACCAACTTTCTATCTTTGACACAAGACTTGAACCGTTTTATGTGAAAACATGGATGAAACCGCGAAGGTGTGTATGCAGGCTGCATGTTTACCTGTAGCTTGTGAGCAGACGGAGGTGTTTGGGGTTGATGCCTGATGCTCTGACCATCTTCAGTAGACGAAAGCCCCGATGAGACACGCCCAAAACCTGAGCATCCCCTCTGTCCGACTTCAACAGATACAAAGAGAAGATGCTTGTCAATATGCGCAAGTGGTTAGTGGTCCGGCAACAACTAATACTTGAAATGAGACAGCCAGTATACCCCCTAAAAATATTGTATATGTCATAAGTAAACAAGTTTGACCCAGGCGGCAACCTCCGGTTCTGCCGAGTGAAACCGGTGCGGAAGTGTCTTAAAACTTGCATTCTCTCTACTGACCAGCAGGGGGCGACTCCTCTGGTTTAAAAAATAAGTCAGATTGTATGGAGGTCTATGAGAAAATGACTTTACTTCTCACTTGATTTATTACCTCAGTAAACATTGTGAACATGTATTTATGGTCTCAGTTGCTAGTTTCAAGTCTTGTCAAGTTGCAGATTCAAAGACGTAATCAGTAGAGTCTTGTGATTGGCTCGCCAGCCCGCATGGAAGTGTCTTCCGGTTACCCCTTTACGTGCATTCCCCTGCAATGTTACTGCTTTCATTCACAACACGGCCGAATCGGCATTTGCCCCGAATTGTTACTCGAGCCCCTTTCACACTACAGCCCTTAACACAATTGTCTGAATAATTTGCACAGGACATTGAACAGACTTTACCCTGCCAGCCTCCTCGTACAAAGTCTGTGTAATGCCCAATCGAGCCCATGTTACTTGTAGAACAGACTTTAATGTGATGCTGGAACCAACTTCCTGATGATCCTCAAATGCTCCACAACTCTAGAAAAAAAGCTGTCTGAGATGCTTCACACTCAACATTATCACCAACTCTTTTTGACATGATCACCTTCACAGGGAACAGACGGATGAAGTAGTTTTCCCAGTTGTCTCGAGCAGCCATGACAATCCTCTTCTTCATGCTGTCATTCTGGATGGTGCTTATAGTCATTCCCACATCGAAATTTGCTAGAGTTCAAATGGGGATAAATTAAAAAAATGGGATAATGGTCAGCAAACTAATGGAGAAACATAATATAAATGATACAGTTCATATTCAGTAAGTACTCATTCCGACCATAGAATTTATATTAAGCTAGACGAAATGACAGCTGCCCAAAAGTGAAGCCACAACATCTCGATCACTGCAGTATAGGTCATAAACCCCGCCCCCTCCATGTTAGCGGATGGGACATGGGCCAAACTAAAGAAAATCAAGTACATTTTCCCAAAGATGGTTTCATTTTAGGTAGTTCTTGTCACACTGAAGTATGTTCAACTGTATTTTTGGTTTTAATTAGTTAATTGATGCTTCTAGACAGAAGTCATGATTGACAGCTGCTCTTAGTGAAGTAGTACTCTGTGTGGAGCCGGAGGGGAAAGAGTAGAGACGTGGTGAGGAGTTTAACTGTCCATGACCCCCGATGTCTGTTTCAAAGATCTTCACATGCTGTCTGTGGTAACTGACCTTGTCGCTAGCTAGCTAAGCAACATGTTCACTGATAGCCAGCGCTGTTGGACGGGTGTGCGTGTTCATATCAGACATGGAGATGTGTTTCAGAAACTTAAATCACGAGTCTGTGGGATAGAACATGCGTCGATCTGATCATAACTGGATTTATAGAAACATTAGGATTAGCTTTTTTTCCAAGCAGCTAGGAGGCTCCTACGCTAACAAGCTGCAGCCGTGCTTGGTCCGTGATTGGTTCTGGTGCGGGTATATGGGGGGGACCCTTGATCATTACAGCTCAGACTCTGGCTCCAAATGACGTCGAAATCTTAAAATGGCGGCTCCCATATCCGAGAGATTTTGGTTTCACTTTTTGTACAGCGGGAGGGAGTGGTGTCGTCCATCTATATATATTGATATATATAGATATATGTATCTATATATATCTATATATCGATATATAGATATATATCGATATATATATGTATACAGTCTACCACTTGTGAATGACTTTAGCTTGTAAGAAAAACATTGGTCAACATTGTCACAACTGTGGCATCCAGCGTTGTCAAACACTCACCCAGCAGGTCCTTCATCTTCCTCCTCTCCTCTCTGCTGATCCTCACACAGCCGTCAGAGTAGGTGTCCCTCATGATCTAAAACACATCACACAATGACAATGGGAGGAGATTGATGTCCAGTGAATACATATACTGTATGTATGTATGTATACATATATATATATATATATATATATATATATATATATGTAAATATACTAACCTGTTCACACAACAGATTGAGGATGTAGGGCCGGTTGAACATCTCTCTGGGGTAAAACACCTGCACACAAACAAAAAGATTCACAGATCCCATCCCCTGTGTGAGAGGCATTATTGATGAATCTAACGCACTGGTGTCGGTCTGAGCACATCTGTATTTCCTTGATGTTGTTACCATTACATTGTTTCATGGCAAAAGTGTGGTCCTGGAGACACCTACTGTATCAGGGACTACCACAGTAGAGGTTTAGAGTACTTTGCCAGGTGTGGCGTAAATGCGACAAAGGCATAATCACACATACCAGCAGACCCATGGAGCAACATAAGCATTTATTCGCTGTCGTGCCTGGCCGTAAGTCCAAGATTCTCTCTTCTTTTTAGCTCTGTTTTGGTCTCCACCAGCTCCTGAGATAAATATCTTAAGCTGCTAAGTAAAAACTGCGTAGAGCTGAGGGGAACTGCAGAGTTGGTGTTAATTATCTGTGAGCTCCTCACTATGAGGGTCACCTTTTACATTACATAATTTGATCCATTGTCATTCATCACTGGTCTCCTGATAAATGTTGTGTGTGTCTTACTTCTTTCCGCAGGAACAGTTTTCCCGGCACGTTGGAGTAAGAGAAGTAAACCCCAGCAGAGAAGCGGTGGAGCTGGGAGCGAATGCCCTCCTCATCTGGCATCACATCTGTGGTTACTAAACAGCAGATGGAGGTCACTGACTGACATGAGCTCCCTCACATTCGATAACATTGGGTTGAATGATAGTTAGCAGCGGCTGACGGGCCAAAATACGACAATCCGCGTAAAACTTAATGTCTGGAGAACACGGTGAGAGCGGCACTCACTGAGAGAAGGAGCAGCCATGGACGGCGGGTCAGGGATGCTCCACAGGTTGGGCGCTGGGCCCGCCGGGGGAGGTGGCGGGGAATCGTGGGGAGAGGGCAGAGGGTGCTGGGAGCGCTGAGAGCCGAACAGGTCCTCCAGGGAGCGCTGTTTCTGCTTCATGTTGCTGGAGATGACGCGGGGCCCCGTGGTGGAGGGAGGAGAGGAGAACTGTGGGGACGGGGTCCTGAGAGGAGGTGGCTTCCTCTTGGGCTCGACTGGCAGAGGCACCCACTGTTTCTGCGAGCATTAAGAAGTGGAAGGTGTGAGGATGTTGCACACGGTATGTTCTAGACAGAGGTACTCAATATGAGACAGAATAATAAACCTAACAATAAAACAACTTTTCATTCCTAGAGAAATTCAGATGCATTTTCTTTGCATTTGTAGTTGCGGTTCGACTCTCCATCCTGACCTTCGGTTGTGGCACTGGTGCTTTGTTTTTGAGTTTGGCCAGAGCTTCGTCTTTGGGGTCATTCTTCTTTACGAAAGGCCGAGCAGCAGGTCTGTGAAGAGGATGAAGAACGGTACAGACAATTATTATTTCTAGAGGATGAGGCCACTGTGTGATCAGTTGACTCTCAGGAACTTCAAGGACCCCTTGGTTCGTGTCTGGCCCGGTGGTGTGAGAGGAAAAGACATTTGCATTTGATGTATATGAACAGCTGATCCATCAGCTGATTGGGCTGGCTTGACGTAGCTAGGATTTGAGCTGAGCTCGACTCAGTGGCCTGCCAGAACTAAGGCCAGGCTCAATATTTAAATCCTTTTTTTGGCTTTGCATGCTGGGATTTCCGATGCTACTTTAACAGGATTCAAATGCTATTTCTTGATTCCTCCCGCGTTTGCTAGGAGGCAAGCTTTTTTGTTTGTTTGTTCGTTGATTGAATCTCTCTCAGCAATATGATCAATTTCAACACGGTGTATTTACTGAAAATGTTACAAACATTATTCAGATGTACAACTTTTCATGTCATCTCTTTCACCTTTGAAAGTATAGCGAAAACATTCAAAACCTATTTTTAATTTCATGAATTGGGAGCGTGATTTTACATCATGCTAGCTGCACAATAACGCAACGACAATGTTCAAAAGGTCAGACATGTGGTGCCCTTCTGATGTTTCTACCAGCGCAAAATGATATTGACTCCCATTTTACACTGAAATTCATTCAGGGAGAAAAGGTGTCCAAGCCATAGACTGTGTATAAGAAGTGGAGGTGGTCATCGTGACGTCACCTGTTGGTTTCTGGACTGCCGTTTTGAAGCCTTGAGTTCGACGGTTTCAACGTCGCCATCTTGGTTTTTTTGCATTCGATGAACGGAAGTTAGAGTGACGTAGAGATGCCGTATACGGCTCTGGTAGCGGCAGTGACCTGTCACTCACAGTAAGCCCGCCCTAAAGCATACCCTGCTTTATGGTCTGTTTAACTCTAAATGAACATCATGCTGTCTTGAAGAAGACTTGAAACTAGAGATTGAGACCATAAACTCATGTTTACAATGTTTACTGAGGGAATAAATCAAGAGAGAAGTAGAGTCATTTTATCATAGACTTCTATAGACAATCAGACTTCTTTTTGGAACCGGAGGAGTCGCCCCTGCTGGTCAGTAGAGAGAATGCAAGTTTTAAGACACTTCCGGACCAGCTTCATTCGGCAGAACCGGAGGTTGTCGCCTGGTACAAGCAGAATCCAGTAGGATATTAGATCAGATAAAACTCTGGGGAAGTGTGTATGGACATCATATAGGAGCAGCGTTGAAACTGACCTGACAGACTCAAAGGGTTTGGCTTCCAGCTGGGTTTGGCTGTTATATCGTTTGATGATTTCCCGGATGTTGGAGGTGGGTTCGGGCCGGTGCTTGTGAGGAGCCGGGGTCGGTGCTGCTGGTGGGGGGTCCACAACTCTGGCAGGAGGGGTGTGGAGAAGCTTCACTGAGATGAGAGACAAAGGGCATACCAAGCTGCATGATAAAACAGACATTTCCTTTTTGGCCCTTGAATTGAGATCTACAAACTACACAACACAACAGCTCTCAGAAAGTAAAGCAATATTTCTAGTTTACACTAAAATAGTATCTGGGCCATGGAACTTGTTTCATCTTCTCACCCGCGGGCTTAACTGCTGTTGGTGGGGGTGAGGGTGGAGGTGTGGGTGACAGACGTGGCGATGGCGATGGCGGGGAGCGTTGCTGCTGTCTGGGTGGACTGGAGTGGGCCGGACGAGAATTTGGGGCTTTGGATCCACCTCGGGGTTGAAAGCCTGGAGGGCAGTAGAGGAGAGAGATGGTGAGGAATGACGAGACGCATGACTTAAATTAATTATTATAAGCACGGTGAGCCAGCAATGAGCCATTACAAAAGTTGTTTTCATCACATTCAAGCGAGATAGCTTGTAGCCCCAACCTCCCTGCATTTATGTTCAATACTGAGCTCGATATAGCAAAGTCAAGAGTGAACGAATCAGCAGGGTTTGTGTGCGTGTGAGAGACCGTTTGAAAGAAAATGTATTACTTGATGGTTGCTTGTCAGCTCCACTCACCAATCTTCTGGAAGTAGTCCTTCTTGTCTCTGAAAGACTGCAGGTCATTGGGATCTGGTGAGTCCACTTCTCTTTCTGGCTATAGGAGAAATAAACACGGGCACACAACACGTCAGCGCATGAGGAGGAAACAGACCCGGTGGTATCAGACCTTTTCACATTTTAGGGAATTACAAGGATAAGGTCGCACTATTCCATAGCTTTCTGTGTTGTCGACAAATCTCTCATGCCGAGCAAAAAAACGCAATGAATGTCTCTACTAATAAGTGTTGTCAGACTGGCTGACATGGCTCCTTCGTTACCATGGACACACATACTGTAGTTTATTTCGTCTCAATCCCACAAACACCGTCCTGCCGCCACAAATATTCGCTAGCGCACCAAATGTGGATTAATCCGCCGCTGAGAATAGTCCTCAACAAATGCACTATTTCCTCCTGTTTCAGTAAAAACTACAGTGACCAGCTGTTTTAGGACTGAACCTTTTTTTAAAACATGAAACTGTGTATTTGTGAGCTGTTTTTAAAGATGGGTGTCTTGAATAGGAACCCATGGGCTCAGAGTTCGAGCCACAGACAGGTTAAGGAAGTCAGACAGTACTGAGAGGCTGACTACCACATCGTTGGCTTTGGCCTTTGTATGGGATTTGTTGACAATAATAACTAGAATTACCGTCTCGCGGCTGTATGCCTCAGCCAACAAGTGAAGTCACAGTTTACATCCATGTCTGTCCAAAATGTCTTCTACTCTGCATAGAAGGTGACAAGTGTGAGCCGATAAATAACGGGCCGCGCAACTGCCAGCGGCTGTGAAAGAGGTGATTTGGGATGCGGATGAGAGGGCACTTCAACATTTCCGAAAAAGTCTTGTGCATACTTATTATTAATAGTTGGTTGAGCTCCCGCGTGTCAGCATTGGCATGCCACTCATAGCACTTTTACACTTAATGTCATTCTCCTATTCACGCACATTCATTCACCGCAGGAAAGCAATTGGGGGGTTAAATGTCTTGCCCCTCGACACGGACTGGAGGAATTTATGAAATTAAATAGCAAAAACAAAAAAAAAACTCAGGTATAGTTCGACAAGGATGTTTTAAAAAAAAAAAAAGAAAGTAGCAATTGAGTACACTACAAAAACACACACTATATTCAGAAATACCTCTGGCTTAGGCTGCTTGTAGCCGGAGGTGCGTTTAGGCACAGGCGCTTTGGGCTGGGCAGGTGGGGGCGAGGAAGATGAAGGGGAGGGGGAGGGCGAGCGTTCCCTGGACCGCCGCTCGGACTTATGCCTCCGCTGCTTCTCCTGATCCCGCTGCTGCTGCTTTCTCTCCTGCTCCTTCTGCTTCCTCTGCTGCTCCTGCTGGGAAAGATTCATGGCCTGCAGGGTCATCTGCTGGGCCTGCAGAGGAGGAGGAGGAGAAGGAGGAGGAGGAGGAGGAGAGAGGAGGAAGAGGAGGAGGAGGAGGAGGAGGAGAGAGGAGGAGAGAGGACAGGTAAGCACAGAGCTGGAGGGTAGGTGGGAGAGGGAGTCATGATAAACAAGTGTGCCTGTCCTCACCATGAGAAAGGCCTGCTGGTTGATGAGGGCCTGCTGTGATGCTGCCATCTGCATGGGGTCAGTGACAGTCGGGGCAGGCATGGGAGTCTGAGGCATCATCATGGCTGTGGAGAGACATTTAAATCATTAACAAAGGAACTGACACAACACAACATTCAACACACACATATGCATATACTATGAAAAAAATTGTAGGGGGGATCTTCCAAATAATGTTTCTCCCAGGCGGCAACCTCCGGTTCTGCCGAGTGAAGCTAATGTGGAAGTTTCTTAAAACTTTCAATCTCTCTACTGACCAGCAGGGGGCGACTCCTTTGGTTTCAAAAATAAGTCTGGTTGTATAAAAGACTATGAGAAAATGACTCTCCTTCTCTCTTGATTTATTCCCTCAGCAAACATTATAAACATGAGTTTATGGTCTCAATCTCTAGTTTAAATTCTTCTTCAATACAGCATGATGTTCATTTAGTAAATTATGGTCCATTTAGAGTCAAATAGACCATAAAGCAGGGTATGCTTTAGGGCAGGCTTACTGTGATTGACAGGTCGCTGCCTCTACCAGCTATAAGCCGTATACGGCAGTTCTACGTCACTCCTCCGCATTCCAAATATGGTAACTTCCGTTTATCGGTTGTAAAAAAACACCTGGCGACAGCCATAATCCACACAGGCCGACGACGAAACCGTCGAACTCAAAACGGCAGTCCACAAACCAATGGGTAATGTCACGATGACTACCTCTACGTCTAATATACAGTCTATGGTTTCTCCTTACCAATTATATACGCCTATATCTGTGTCCACAAATTAATCCCGTTTGGAGTGTGTAAGAAGCTGCTCGCTCCATTAAATCCATATATCCATTGAATTTATTTTTCTTTTTTTTGCCAGTTCATTCAAAAGGTGCAATGTGTAAGATGTGGCCCAAATGTTTTTTTAAAACATTTAAGAAAATGAACTAACATTATCAACAGGATGTCAAGAGGTGTTGAGGTTTTGCCAAAGACGCCTATGTATTGTGTAGCAGAGATATCTACTCAAATGAGCACGCTAACCAGCTAGCCCCGGCCTGTCCTGTCGATAGTGAGTCACTGTAGCTTCCAGTCCGTCCTCAGTCCAACATGAAGAGGACGCCGAAGTAGAGCTGCCACGACAGGCAGAGGCCTTTTTGCTTATTGAATTAAATCCAAAGAGGATTACCTGGCATGGTAGGCATGGCTGTCATGGTTGGCATCATGGGAGTTGCACCATAGCTGGGCATCGAAGGGTTAACCATCGGTCCTGAGCAGAGGCAACACAGTGACGTAAAGATTAGAAAACAGAAAGACAGACACTTTCTTCTGCCACTTGATGTGGGAAGGATTCAAGGCCAGAGGAAATTTCTCCAACTGGACACAAAAAGTTGTGTTACCTTCTCACTTACCCATAGCATAGCTTGGCATTGTCATGGGCATACCTGAAAAAAAAATTAAAAAAAATAATTTCAGTTTACAGAAACTGATGTACTCGATTTCAAAATGGGACTAGAAAAGCTACAAATTATGGCTAGCTAATGGCCGCTGCTTTACATCTCATCCTCCAAGGACAAAATAAAACAGGGAATATGTAATTCGTTTTTGAAATATAATGCAAGAGGTGTGTTTTTGAAATATAGACTTTTTTAGGTTGAAGAATGGCCGTTTAAGAATGTTTTACAATTCATCACACGGTACACGTCGTGATTTTAATCCACATGGTGTGGACTGTATTGTGGAGATGAGATCCAGTTTACCTACCATTTCCATACATGGGTCCAATCCCTCCTCCTCCTCTCATCCTGCGGTTTAGCATGGCTACTCTTTCCGTGTCCTACACACACACACACACACACACACACACACACACACACACACACACACACACAGTAAGAAAGACAACCCAGTAACTTCACACAGTAATAAGATACATCAGAGGTACACAATCCCCCAGGGACCAACAAAAAAAAATGTAGCCTTTACAATAATTACGGCTACAGTTTGAAATTGAAAGATAAATCTGATGACATCACTGACCGGAGGTCCTTGGTCCAGTACAGGGTCAAACAAGTCATCAACATAGGCATCCATCTGTCGACCTCGACCTGCAATGAGTTGGAGAAGAGAGAGGAGGACAACGTAAGCATGTCCTGGGACAGAAATGAGCCGTGGAACCCTGTTGACACCTCCTCCAGGAAGTGTGTGAGCCATGCCATGATGATTAATTAAATAAATGTTTTTTTATTTTTGTCCCAGTCCAGTCCTCGGTGACAACAAACGTTGTGTTTACAGCTTGTTGCACTGCCCCAAGTGGTAAAAAAAAAGAAATATTGCAGGTTTTCATGACAATTGAAGAATTATGCCATTTTCTTACTATTTCTTACAGTTACTTCTGTTAGTCAACTTACAATAACCTGCACAGCTGTGTCTACCTCACCTACACTTTTAGACCCGTTTGAATTGCTGAACATGGTTTCTTCTATAAGACTTGGCCTCAGGATCAGATAATAATGCAGACCCAGTTAAAAACCCCTGTCACTTAGTGTACTGGTGTATATTGCCAAACAAATTAGCAATGAATCAAATTACCACAAACTAGACACAGTGGAAGCCTGTTGCCTATTGGGTCACTCTGAGGGTCTCCCTCTGGGAGCAGTTGTCTGCTTTGCCCAGTTGGTAATCAAGCCTTGAGTTGGGACATGGCAAAGTCACTTGATTACATTTGTGCCCAAGTTCAAACAGTCTCAGTTACATGACCTCGAAAAGCCAGCCGGTGTGAGCACAGTCACTTGGAACACAATCGAGTGAAAGTAAATCCGGAGTAACTGATAGACCGAAAGAACTGCTGTAGAAGGATTGAGGTGAGAGTTCTGCTGTTAAAATGGGTCTTTTAGTTTGGCAGATCAGAGGGCGTGCGTAGGAAGAGATTGGCAGAAAGGTCTGATTCATCATTTGCCGTTAATGAAAACACCTGAGGGATGCTAAGAGAGCAACAGAGCCTATGGTGTTCAGTATGCTTCAATCAACTAGTTATCTGAACACCTCTGCTCTTCTCCCTGTACACCAACAGCTGCACCTCCAGGCACAAGTCCATCAAGCTCCTGAAGCTCGCAGATGACACCACCCTCAACGCTATAAAGGCAGTGGAGATGGTTGTGGATTTCTGGAAGAACACAGACCCACCCGCCCCTATTACCCTGTGTGACTCCATGGTCACCGCAGTGGAGTCCTTTTGCTTCCTGGGCTCCATCATCATCACTCAGGACCTCAAGTGGGAGCTGAACGTCAGCTCCATCACCAAGAAGGCTCAGCAGAGGATGTACTTCCTGCAACAGCTGAATTAGTTCAACCTGCCAAAGACAATGATGGTGCACTTCTGCACTGCCATCATTGTTTCCGTCCTCACCTCCTCCATCGCCATCTGGTACGCCGCAGCTACTGCCAAGGACAAGGCAGACTGCAGAGTATCATTCGCTCTTTTGAAAGGGTGATTGGCCGCAACTTGCCATCTCTCCACGACTTGTACGCCTCCAGGACCCTCAGGGCGGGCAGGAAAGATTGTGGCCAACCCCTCTTACCCTGAACTGTTTGAGTTTCCTCTGGCAGGAGGCTAAGGTCCATCAGGACCAAGACCTCATGCCACAAAATCCCGTTTCTTCCCATCCACATTCGGGCTCATCAACAAGGCCTGGGACCCTTACTGACTCGGACTCTTAAATCCCCAGGACAATTTCCTACTTTTACACATCCCTGCACAACTCTGTACTTTAATTAGACACTTAAATAACAGACTTATTTTAACATACTCTTATGTTGTTTTTTCATCATATCTTTATTTTTAATTATGTCTTATATTATTGCACTGTGTTTATTGTCATGTACCAAGCCAAAGTCCTTGTATGCTCAAACAAACTTTCCAATAAACTGTTTCTGATTCTGAAGAGAATGGCCATCATACTCTGTTTTATGATCCAATAAGCATTTTACCAGAAGCATGCTGACACCTTAACATCTCACACCTACCTTCCTGTGGATAATCTCTTCCCCAGCGGCTTTCCTCAAAAGGAGGCAGCCCGGGAGCTTGCATGGGTGGTGCTGGTGGAATGAACTCGTCCAGATCTGTAGACGGCATCCTGAGAGGAAAGAGAGGCACACGGGTGCTCCTTGTATTAGCAAATTCTTCAAAACAAACCCCCGGATTTGGCCCCAAAGACCATGGCCACTTGTTGAGCGCTCTACCTGTCTCCCTGGCTGCTGAACAGGTAGTCAGAGTTCGTAGAGGAGGGAGTCCCTGTAGGTGGCAGCACTTCAGCTTCGGCTCCAGCCAGAAGATCCATAACAAAGTCCGAGCCAGCCAGATCTGACCAGCCTTCATCGGTCAGAAGGGACACCGACCAGCCCTGCACCGCCTCCGACACACCTCTATGACACACCAATGTACAGGACACGGATGAAAACTACCACATTGACCAGGGAATTTAGATGTGAAGAAGCATTAAGTGAAGACAATACAGGTAAATAGGGTAAACACTTTAACTAGTAGATATCACCATGAAACTTCCCCCAGTTGATTACTTACATCAAGACAACTATTGTTTTTATTACAAGTTTTCTGAAATGTTATGTTTAAATATGCAAATGAGGCATTATCTAATGGTAACTTTTGGGGAATTTAGGAGAAATCTGCAGACGCGAATAGACAGAAGTGGTAAAATAAACACTTAAATGTGTAATTTGGATGTGTTTCTTTCCACAAGTCTGAAAGAAGAAGCAAAATAGCTCTCAAAATTGATAAGTGCATGAAAAGCAATATTTTGCCTGTAGTGTCTCCACAAGTAGATGGGGGTTAAAAAACTGCATGTTTGGAGGTACCGAAAATGAAGGAGCCATGAGGCCAGCTGCTCTCCTGTGGTCCATGACTCCACCTCAGTTGTCAGCTTCTCATCTGAGACAAAAGGAAAACCAAAGGCTTGTTATGGGTTTGTAACAGCAGATCGTTTTACACCGTTTTACTATACTGTTTGCAAACGACAAAGTGTGTCCAGTTTTTCGAGGTAAAGTTGCTTTTCCAAAGAGTCTGCCAGTCTCACCGTTGAAGGTTTGTATGTCCAAGAGCATGGTGCCCTTCCTCTGGTTGGTGGTCCACTCCAGCTGGGTGGGGGGGTAGATGCGGGCAGCGGGAGCCGGGAGCTTCAGCGATGTCAGCAATTTGTGTTGGCACAGCGAGCTGTACTCCCCTGGACCGTGGTCAGACACATACCTGCACAGGGAGCGCCGAAGACTGAGTCACGTACAGAAGTATTTTTCAGACAGGGCATAGAACATTTTGTGAGAGTATATGTGCACAAGCCATCCCTCGTACATCCACATCTTTCATATTGTCATTTGACATGTTTCTCAAAAACCAAGAGCAAGCACACTGAGGGCACTCTGAGACCGCTTACTAAAGTTGGTCTCTGACCGTTTCCAAGCGAACCCCAGTGCTTTATAGTTTTCTACACAATGGTTTTAAGTTCTCAGAAAATAATAAATTCTGTCTTGTTGCCTCAAACACCTTTTATTCAATGCGGTATGACTTCGCACCATTCAGATTGATAATAGCCTGGTAGGCTATTAAGAAAGAAAAAAGCGTGGCACCTACTTGAGTAGGGGTTTGTCCAGTGTCGGTGAGGGGGTGAAGGCACTGAGGCAGCAGGCCAGCAGCAGCCAGCCCCTCAGACTGTCCTGCCCCTCCTGCAGGCCCCACGTGTGGTAAACCAGCTGGGCGAGAATCTCGTCCCTCAAGGCTGGCCGGCTCTGACCCCTCTCCACTACGTAGTTACCCAGCATCTGCTCCTGCCAGCCGCTGAGGTCTGACTCACCCGTAAACCGCAAGATCTGAGGAAAAAAGAGGGTCGAAAAAAAATCAGAAATGAAACGAACGAGATTGAAACTAATCGAATATAATCTAATCTAATCTAATCACTCCCACATACCAGTTTGTAAATCTCCAGGGCAGTTCTGGCATCTTCAGGCTCCAGAGGGGTGAGGGATCTCTGGAGGGGGTACCCCTGAGGCTGGCACCATGTATCCTGTAGGAGGATACAACAAGTGGAAACTCAAGATAGGAAATATAATTCGTCTTTTTCCATCCGTTTAGGCGCAAGTCTGTTGGATGTCTTTGTAGGAAAATTACAGAGAATAATAAGCCTTTTAAAGTAATTTTAATCCACGATTGAGTCTGATGTTCATGCAGAAATATGTTGGGACAAGATGAATCTACATGTTTTCAATTGAAATCATCCTTTTCTTGAAACAGGCACAGTTTTCCTTATGCTCATGAGGTTATCAATGTTTGGTTCAAGTCACAGTATTGAAAATGTTTAGATATGTAAGCATCTTTTTGTAAGAATTTTTCTTCTTTTTTTTAATGAATAAATCTCAACAAGTCTCTATATGGCACCCATTTAGGAAATGGAAGTACATCATGGGAATAGAATGATTCATTGACTTTCCAATATTAGCAACATAAACAAACAACAAAGTCTGCTTTTAAGTCCGTTAGATCATTGGCCAACACATACCACAATTTAAGAAGCAATTCTATGTCAGTGTTGTGTTTAAAGCTTGTAGTGCTGCCCTTAAAGGGGACATAGCAGTATTCAACCTCTGTCTGAAACACTCCGTTTTAGCGCCTGTCTCTTTAAGCCCCCCTCCACCCTCCACCCCCCCTCCTCCTGATTGGCTTGCGTGAAAAATATGTTGCACGTTTGCAAAGGTGTTTCTCTAGCAACACCTTCTTTCAAATGTATGTTCACGGGGGAAGTGAGTTTTTCAATGATGCGTTATCTCAAAGTGGCCAAGCAACTGAGGCTGGTTTACATTACATTACATTTCATTTAGCTGATGCTTTTATCCTAAGCGACTTACAATGAGTGCAATCATCATACACTGATGACAGGGGCTACCGTGCAAGGTGCCACCTGCCCATCAGGATTCTAACTAACACCGTAGGCACAGCTACGGGAGCTATTAGTGGAGCCGGGATGAAGGACCCCTGCTCTACCACTGAGCCACCCTCGGTTTAAAAAGCAGCTCCATGACCATTTGAAGGAAAACCTTTTACTCAGCCTTTTTTCATTTGCAGTTATTTCCTTTGCTTTTTTTCCCCAACAAGACCTAAAAAAAAATTCAGGAGACGAAAAAATGCACCGTCTCATTTATTAAATGTTGCTTGCCTACTTTTACTCATCAACGCCTGTGTTTACATACTTGCATGAGACTTCAGAGCCACGGATCGACCAGGGACTCATTCATGCTTTTAGCGTCTGTGTTCTGATCACAAAACAAGACCCAAAACAGTCGACCAACCAGTCTCTTAAAATAAACAATTTCTGCACAACCATCGGCGTTCTTGCATTAGGGGTCCGTGGGGCACGGCCCCACCAGAGGGCGCTGTTGTACAGAAGACGTTTAAGACTTTTCTCTATTTCATACACAAAAACGGCATCTCCTCAAAAAAATATTGATTTGTAGTAAGTTCGTTTTATTGCCTGATGCTGCTTGCTCGTTTCCGATTGGTGGGGCACGGCAGACCTGGTCCTACTGCCCTTGTACCTCTGGACCGACAAACCATATGCGCATGTGTAGCGCGCTTTCAGATCGTGGGAAGCATCCAATTTGGTTGATTTTAATGGTGCAAAGGTGTACATGTATTGCTAGCTAGATAAAGAGGGACTGATATTGTACTTACGTTAACGTCACAACAGTAGTGATGACTCGTGTGTATTATTTAACTACAGCATGATACAGAACTTTACCCCTGGAGCAAAAATTGGAAAATGTAACGTTTGGTACCACATCGACCGGATGACTTAATCATATCTCAAGAAAGAAAAGATTTTTAAAAAATCATTCAATCAAAAAAACTCAAAAAGAAAACTTGGCTAACTTCTAGCGTTTATATACAAAAAATCGCCCTGTTCTGCTTTCCATGTCTTCTTTTCGCGGGGAAACTGTCTGGACAGGAAGTGGATATAAAGACTTGAAACATCTTTCAGAAAGGCTGGTAAAACACCAGAGATGTGCATCACATGTGGATAACGGCATCAAGTTAGACCGTCAGACTGAAGAAAACAGGTATGTTTTTTATCAGAATTAAAACCTGTACAAAACTTTGTGGAAAGTGCGAAATTGCCTTGCATGGACATGACGAGTCTGTCGAGATTGTTAAAATGGACGTGTTCTTGCAGTGTGATGGCAACCATCTGAAGCGTGAGGTGGAGATGGGATTTACGGCGCAACAAATTAACCAGGACTGGACTATGAATACGTGCATGTGTGCGCCCCAAACTTGCTCACCTTTAATATGGACTTGGCATAGCGAGAGAACGGGTATCGGTCTATATCCAGAGGCAGGGCGAGCTTGTGCCCTGCCTTCACCTGCGGAGGTGCGACCTCTGTGACCCCTGAAGCCTGCTGATGCCCTAGTGGACGGAGACGGAAGGGCAATTACAAACTGACAATAACACAGTGTGGCAACATAGTGGCATATTTTCAGGCTGCAGTGTAATGAGAAGCTGACCTGCTGCGCTGCGAAGTCTGGCTGACAGCTCAGCAGGGATCTCCAACATCCCCACATCCTAACGGGAAGAAGAAAAAAAAACAAACGTGAAGAAAACATGACAGTATGGCTACCACAGGAGAAACCAGACGGTTGGCCCTTCTGAGGTCGGCTTCTGTATTTTCTGGGATATGTTACAGCAGGTTTGCTATGTTTTTGTTCCCTTACCATTCCTGGAGAGACGGGCTTAGTCTTTGTCGCTGCCTTCACTTTGTTCTTCTCATGAAATTCCTGAAATTGACACACACACACACAAACGCGGCCAGTCAGTCAATCACACTGCGCACAGAATGAGTTCGTCTCACAATCGTAGTCATATTCATACTTGATTTAGCGTCCTTCACCTGAAGCTTATTGATGAATCAGTGAGTAATCCTCTCGTTATTCAGGCACACTTTGACACTCCCTCTCCTCTGCCGGAGGAGCGTGTTCAATCAGACCTATTCTTAGATACCCGTCCTGTTATATACTCCTGGAACACCCACGGTCCGGTCGCCCCGCCTCATTCAACACGACACGCAGTTCCAAGAGTCCACAAAGTTTGTTTTTTATCAGGAGGTTTACAGCCGACAGATGGGAGTTGCCTCGATGCGGCGGGGGGGCGGCATCACTCGGTCATGTTTATGATCAAAACCATCCCATGCAGGACGGCGACCGTCCATTGGTACGTTCGTGCTCAGCCGTTTCTTCTGCCGTTGTTGTGAAGACTGCAGTTCAGATTAAACATGGGTGTGCGCAAATGCTTTCATGCAGCAAATACTCCTCTTTTATCAAGGCCTCGCTTCAAGAACCGCACGTAAATCAACTCAAATAAGTCAAGAGAATGGGCCTCCATGTAACACAGCAGCCCAACCCTGCTCTACCTCCACATGGGAGGATTTACAATGGCTGACCCTCCCAAACCAAACAAGTGTGTCACAAATCATAACTGATGCCAACACACCTAAAACCTCATAGTTTATTATTTGTCCTCAAAGGAGGACATTATTTTCCCCTGACAGTATATTAGTTAATGATTTCCTAATAAAATTCCAAGTTTGTTTCCTGTAAAAAAAGCCGCCATGTTGAGAGCCGTACAGAGGCAATAGATACACTCTGTAGATACGTGCTGAACTTTGCATTGAGTACATTTAAAGCAGATTGTTAATTAAAAAAAGGACTCATGTATCCAAATAGATATTCTGTGTTGCTCTCCGCCACTAGAGATGATGTGGATATGTTATCCATACACGATAACAAATTGGCCCGCTTCATTTATGGCTGATTCAAACTACTGTTGTTAACACACATATTTGTTTCGGTCTAGCAGGCTAAAGTCGAGGCATTTAAAACTTTAAATTGGAACTCACAGGGCACTTGTTTCATTTGAGTGGATCATATCATCAATCTGTATTATTCGTCTGTAAATTTACCAGACTTCTCATGTTAGACACGTTATCCGTGGTTTGCATGCTTCTCTTCATGATGGCCAAGTATTAAGATGTTATGAGGTCGTATTTATTGGGATTTAAATGAGCCTTGTATTTACACTGTTGTCTACTGATGTTCATGTATTTAAAAATATATATATAAATCCTGTAAATGTTGTTATTGAAACCATGAAAAGGAAAACTTGACCATTTGTCAGGGGTCTAAATATGTTCGCTGTAGGGCAAGATTTGTCCCACGGGCCACTTTCGGCCATCCACTGCTCTGGAGCATCACAGTGTTGGTCAGACGGTCCAGCACCATGGTCGGATAGGCTGCCATTAAATGACATGTATTATATGTATACAGTCATTCATGTTCCCCAGAAGATGAATTCTAATAGCATTAACGATCTTACAATAAATCACCTCTGAGGATCCTACTGCTAATTAATACCCTACAATGCAACACAGTGGCCCTTTAAATACCGGATTTTAGTAGTTTTTCACCAAAGGTGTTGGTCAACAATAACAGAAAAACTAATTATCATCAGAATACCAAGGCATTTTTCTACAGACATTCATCCTCTGGGGACGATGAACCCCAAAAACCTTGAACTACATTTCCCACAATGCAACTATACTGCTTCGTATGTTTGACATAGAAGCATTTACCTATCTGCCTGGTAAAAGATAACTCCACATGCGCAATTAATAACATTGGCTATCTGATCAAATATTGTACTCGCCAAACCTAAAATGAGATAAAGCTGATATCATCACTATGACATCATTAGGGTTATTTCCTCAAGCCTAATCTCTAAGACTTTAGGACTTAATCTCTAAGACCTTAAGAGATCCATCTAAAGTAAAGTAAATAGTCATAGTAATTACCATACAATTACATAATTATTTTTGTTTATTTCAGTCCTTTTCATTTTATACAACTCAAGGACACAAATAATTTTTTTTTTTAAGTAGTGACAAACCAAAGCAAGTCAGGTGTAGGCCACAGCTACACTTACAATAATGAATGGCATGAGTTAATAAATAATATGTTGGGTGGTTCATAATAATCAGCTCTGGTTACAAAACTCTCTTCTGTAGCATAACAATTGGATTTGTGATTGTTTTGTGTGTATTTCCCCAAACATCCACACTTAATAATAATAATAATAATGTATGGAACTATAAAAGAACGGTACAATATATTCAATGAATTTAGATTGAGGATGATACTTTTGTTTTATGCAGTTTCACTATGGTCTATAAGAACCCCCCAAAAAATATTTTCATAAAGTCTTTCTATTTCAACATTATCTATAATGATTTTCTACTGGATTATTAGCTTTTTGCTATCAAAATATTATACATTTAGTTTTATTTAAATTGAATGACAACTTGTTGATATCAAACCATCGTTTTCAAGATTTGTATTCTGTTTCCACTGTATCCAGAAGCTGCTCAAAAATCTTTACCAGAACTAAATACATTTGTATCATCTGCAAACAAAACAAACCGAAGAGTTTTGGACACGTCGCATAAATAATTAATTTAGAAATTACAGCTACATAATCAGTTCCTTACTAGGGAAAGTATTAGGGATATAAAGTGTTGCCTATAGGACTCTAAAGTTAAGAATGAAAATAGGAGAAGACATCAATAGACATCGAGTGGAAATTGACAAAATGTTAATTCAGGTCCTACGGACGAGAAGTGAACATGAATCAATTCTACCACAAATATGTAATTAGTCAAAAGTGCTTCATTTATATTGTATCAGAGTTAAAGGACACTGATGTGACCTTCAGTCCCAAAATCCATCTGTCAAAACTCCAAATCTTGTTTTTCAGTTACTCACACTTACTATTTTTATACACAGCTCAGCTGACACAGGGCAGCATGACAGCTCCACTGTTCATAGTCCAAACCTCATAAAACAATAACACCAAATGCAACTTAGGCACTGTGGTGCAAGTGAAGCCAAAGGACCAACACAAAGAAGAAAAACTATCGTTTTAGTTTAACAGCCGTGGCGAGAGGAGAAAACAAGAGATGAAACGCAGGACGCACCAGATGAAAAGAGGTGTCTCCGGACTGTTTTGAAACCGAATACAGACTATTGACATCCACGTGTTCCTCACGGTGGGAACTGCTTCTTATGTAAAATGAACTAAAAGGCCAAAGACGTTTTTTTTTTGCATCTGATAATGATGCGGTGGGAAAAAAGAGAGGCGGCCTACCTGTTAGAGAGCCGTGGAGCTGGAAGTTAGACGGACAGGTTTGTGAAGGCGGAAGGAGAGATGCAGCGCTGCTTCAAATTTCACTCAGAGAGGTTAAAGTCCAAGACCGGAGCGTGGCTGAGGGTGTGTGTGAGCGTGTGTGTGTGTGTGTGTGCGCTCAAGTATTCATGATTAATGCACGATGAGAGAGCTGGTTAAAGGAAATGGATGAGATCTCATAAAGGAACTCGTTACCAATGCTGTAATGTGTTACGAGGACCAACACACCCAGTCATCAGTCATGCATTCAGCTCTGTGGCTTTCATTTCTCACTTATGTGTGTGTTTCTTTTCTTTTACACATTTCAATGCCTTCAGTCTTGAACTGGATTGCAAGATTTTCCTTGGAACTATATTTGGAAATCTCCCTTAAATTAACGACGGCCCACATTTCAACTGATTTACAGAAATCAAAACAAAACAAAACAAGAACAACAGTTCCATATCAGCGCCTTATAAAGATCCTATCGTATCTTTACAACAAGGTGTTTTCATGTTATAACGAGCTGTTTATGTTATTAGAACACACAAACGTATCACATTACATGACGTGATACTTTCTTCCCTATGTCATACACGTTTCAACGTGATCGCTTAGAACTACATTTTTATAATGTGATGCTCATGTTGGAATGAGTGAGCGGTGAGCGGAGTACAGACAAAGTATGGCTCATCTACAGGATTCGATTTGCCAAAGTTCTAAGCTTTTTCACATTTGGGTGACGAAACTAATTTCATTCTGTAAAATGAGGTAAAGATTGCCATAATAATGGGACGTCGTTCACACAGACCATTGAGACAACAATACAGGCAGCACTATAGGTAAAGGAGTAATTTGAGACTAAATGAAAAAAAAAAAACTACACTTTGACCCCAAACATGGAAGTCAGGGCGTTATCGAGGAGAGGTTCCTATTGCAACTCATGGTGGAGTGTTCAGCTGCTGGTATTGTGTAAGAGGCTTTGAGAGCAAAGATTTATAGCACAATAAAGTCAGAAAACACAAGGTTGCCAAGACACCCCCGCCCTCCTCCTCTCTCTCTCTCATATCCTCATATCTACCTTCCTCCAATGACGCCTCTTGATGGTGTCCCTGGTTATCATCATCACCGCCCAGAACTGGGTGAAGGACTGCCTCAGACGCTTGTAGTACTTCCTGGAAAAAGAGAGGGGGCAGCAACACACAAACACAGAGTGCTTTAGCTCTCTGAGCTCATGTCAGCCGGCAGGGGAAACCCTAACTCCCTTTCCCCTGTGTGAGTTAACTGGGTTAATGAGATCATTTCTCTCCGGTTAATTTTGAATTCCAGCGATTAAAAAAAAACAAATTCACAGTTGCGAAACCATGCACGAGCATGCAAAGAGCCCCGTGGGACTCCTGAGTTATCTGCATTTTGCAGGCAAAAGGTCACGTGTGGAATGACTGCAATTTGTGACCTGCAGGCAAGCAAAGGGCTTTTGTGATGCAGGCAGCAGTGACCGCTGCACCTGTAACCCAGGAGTGATGTCACAGTGATGTCACAGCGTACTGACACACGCTGGAGTACCCCCGCACATCACTGCAGCAAGTGGAGACGTTAAACCGCTGTTTTCTTTCCGTCTTTCCTTTCCTCCCTCTGTTGTTATTTTCTTCTCTCTTCCTTCCTTCTTCAGTCATTTTCTTGGTTTTTTTCCTTTCTTCATTTTGTCCTCGTTTCTTTTCTTCATACTTTATTTCTCTCTTTTACGTCTCTTCTCTTCTCTTTTCTGTCTTTCTTTCTTTTCTTGTTTATTTTATTCTCATATTCTGTCATTCATTTTTACCTTTCTCATTCTCCCCTTCTTTTTCTCCGTCCCTCTTTTCTAGTTTCTTTAATCAAATTATTTTCTTTTTTTCTTTCTTTCTTTCTTTCTTTCTTTCTTTCTTTCTTTCTTTCTTTCTACTAACTAAAATAGAAAAATCCCTGACTGGAAGTTTTTTTCTCAGCAGCAAAGCTTTAATTTCAGGACTTGTCAAACAGTATTTCCTGTATTTTATTATGTAGTTTTGCCATTAAAGATGAAGGATTGAGAAAACACCAACACTTTCATTTGATCCTCCTCTCCTCTCTGATGCTCCTCCTTCCTCTACCTGGCCTGGTGTCCTCGTATGTGGCTCTGGATGACGATGGCTTTCTGTTTGAAGAACCTGAAGTTCTTCCTGCAGAGGAAGCCTCTGATGTTCCTCTGGATGGTGACGGCCGCCCAGGTCTGGGTGCTGATCCACTTGTCCTCTAGCAGCTGGTACAGAAGCTCCTTGAGGAACAGCTAACGCAGACGTACGCGTAAATCGAAGCATGTTGATGTGTCCAGTAAAAAAACAACAACTTTGAATCGGTGTCACGAGTGGGCATTTTGGCACCTTGGTGAGTCCCAGCTGGTACTGTCCCTCCTCAGCACCGACCGTGTCCAGCAGAGCCAGCGACTGCTCTCGCTCCGACACCTCGCTCAGCCGCTGGCTCAGCAGCACGCCGTATCTGTGAAACACAACACAGTCAGGGGCATTGTGCTTTTTATTCCTTCAATCAAACATTATACAGCAGTGGTGGTTGCAGACACTGCTGGCGGGAAGATCTGCACCCGACTGAGTGCACTTTTCTAGTTGCCTTCGCCAAGGAGGTTCTGTTTTTGGTTCAGTTTGGTGGTTTTGTTTCTCAGCAGGATTACGGAAGAACTACTTGCCCGATTTGAATGAAACTTGGTGGAAGGAAGGGGATTCGACTCACATGGCGGATCCACAAATTACTTTTCACTTTTGTTAACATCGCGAGATAAGACATTTGGCCTTGGTGAAATCTGCACTCTCCCAGAGCGCTTTTAGTATTATTTGCTGTTTTCCTTGTAAATGTTTACCTTAATATTACCCAAATGGGCATACGCTATAGGATATACAGTAAAAATTGATTCTCCACATGGCTCTGGGGGTGGAATTGTCAGCTGTTTGATCAGCCTATCACTAAACCACCAGACTGAAATATGTTGTCAACTACTGAATGAATTGTCATGAACTTTTGTACATCCATTTTATACTTAAGATTAATATGCAATAATACTATATAATGTGGCCCACTGGCATGGTTTCAGAATGAGGTCAAAACTGGAGCCAGAATCTAAAAAATTCCAAGTTTGCAACACAGTCTCACAGTGTGACACAGGAAAAGAATATAGACGCGTTCGCAGCGATCCTGTTACCATATGAGTGTGGTTTCAACGTGGCTTATTTACCCATCGCTGACATCGTCGTCATGGCGATGTTAACTGCTGGAGAGCGTTGTGTGTTACTGATGCCAATTTTCCAGCATTAACGTGATGCCAGGGAATTTTCTATCAGCTCCTAAATCGCAGGTCCAGAATGTGTCTCGTTTTCTCTCGTCCACAATTTCTAGTGTCAATGTAACGCGAGGTGCGAGAAAAGGCAAGACGAGGGAAGTAAGAAAAGCAAAAATGAGACACTGATATTTCTTTAGTGAGTGAAAGCACAATAAACATGAAAATACTGTGACGACGGTTGCGAGACAGGGATGCTATGTGGGTTTGCAGCACCTCTCAATGAAGTAGGAGTACTGTAGCCGTATGGGGAAACCCTCCTTCCTGATGTGGATGGTCTCCAGCATCCCAGCATGCCTCAGCTGGGCCGACACATAGTCTACGTCAAAGATCCCAGGGTGCTGACGGATGACACGCAAGAGAGAGAGAGAGACACGGCACACGGTCATACATTGTCGGACGATGTCGGCATCGGCACGTAGTATCTGGTGTTACCTTGACGTAGTTTGGCTTCAGACAGCGAATAAAAGTGGTTTTGCATCTAAGAGTTAAAGGACAAAACATGGACACAGGTTATTTGTCAAACCTTAGACCTACGACATGCACGTAAAGAAAGGCCGAGCAGCATCTGACAGCTGGTTTATAGAAGTGAAATGAGCTATTTAAGAGCGCCAACAAGAGGCAATGCAAATTTCAGGCATCTGGAAGGAGTATTGACCGGTACGTGTGATTGAAACCATTGAGCCATTCGGTCCCGTATGATGTGAGGTCTCCTGTAGAATTTAACATCGTAACGTAACATCGTAACGTAACATCGTAGCGTAACATCGTAGCGTAACATCGTAGCGTAACATCGTAGCGTAACATCGTAGCGTAACATCGTAACGTAACATCATAATGTAACATCGTAACAACGTAACATCGTAACAACGTAACATCTTAACATCGTAACGTAACATCGTAACGTAACATCGTAACGTAACATCGTAACGTAACATCATAACGTAACAACGGCTGTCATACTCATAACACCAGCTATTATACTCATTCCCATATTTCTTTCCATGGCATGCACTAAACCCCCACGTTCTCCGCAAACCACAGCTATTTGATTTTAAAACACATGGGGTGCAACTGTATCTGTTTGCCCCGTTGGCTTTGAACAGTGATCCGCAGGTTCGGTAAGGACCGCTCAGTGCAGCCAGTGTGTCGGTACCTCTCCAGGCGGGTGGTGAGTTCCGTCAGGGACTGAAGGAAGTGTGAGGCGGCGGTAGAGGGCTGCTGGCGGATGCCCTTCCCTCTCCAGCCCAGCTCTCTCTGCTGCATGTAGGCGTCCTGAACCTTCCGGAACAGCTCCGACACCATCTGACAAACGGCCAAAATCACAGGGAAACTGTCAAAATGAAGTATGTGTTATTTAAAAGCCGACGAGTATGTTTTATGTTGCTTTAAACTGATCGCTTTTATATTCAGTACCGCCCCTGAGGTTGTACTCATCATTATGACTAGCACTAGTAATGTACCCATATGAAACATTTACACTGTGACATTTCATTGTATTGTGCTTGGTAATTGTTTTTTATTGTACTGTGGTATGAAAGCACACTGCATTCAACAAAACAAAAGGAATTCTTTTTAAATTTTTTGTAGTTCTTTGTACTTCTCGTAATTATGGGCTGCTAAGTCATAACCGGTATCTCATGATTACAAGAAAGGGCTATTCACTCTAGAAGTGAAATGTTTTCTTAGGCGTAAATTCAGTTTCATGCTGTTTTCCACCTTCACTTTCTCTGACCCAGTAACATTTATACTGATGCTTATGTATCTGCATAAATCTCACAGCTGTTACCTTTATTACAATACCAAAATTATTCAAATAGACCTTGAAGTTGCAGAAATTTATGCAAAAAAATCATTTTTAGCATGCCATTTTGAAAAGAAATGGCATTTGAAAAGAAATTGAAAACATTTTTATATTCTTTGGTGAATGCAATGCATTTGTGTACGAGAGAGCTCAGCACACTTAAACTTGCAACTTAAAGGTGTAATGTGTAGTCATATTGTCGGTTGCTGAGGAGTCGCCCCCTGCTGGCCATTAGAAAGAATGCAAGTTTAGGGCACTTCCGCATTGGCTTCACTTTTCAGACTCGGATGTGGCCCCTTGATCGATACACAAACCTGTGTAATCCGATTACATGTTGCAACCAAAACTTCTTGTTAGAACCAATTCACGCAATGAGCTTCCTCTGTGGCCGCTCAGCTAATCTTTGCTATGCTTTGCAAAAAAAGAGTCATAACTTCAGCATGTATGTGTGTAATTCCAGTCGGTTCACCTTTGAGCGACTCCTGGCAAAAAGCTCCACCACTTCTGTCCGGAACTGGTCGTGGTTCTTATTCAGGAAGTTATGAACCTGGAAAAAGATTTTTTTCATAATTTGTTTTTAAATACAAATGTTCCTGCAGCACTGGCTGCTGTTTGACAGATCTGCTGTATATAGCATATAGCTGTATCTAGAGTCTGATACCTGATAAGTGACAGCTCCGGCATAGTGATAGACAGTGAAGACTGGCAGTGGGTTCTTGGGCTTGGCATAGTAGGGGCTGTTCCCATGGTGGTAGTGGCACTTCTGGAGGAAGGTGTGGTCAGTGGCCTGATGGAAAAATAACGATGAGCAATACCAACAACATGTGTACGTTTACTTTTCAATATTTCATACTCTGAAATCACATGAAATCTCTACGGCACACTGTCTATAAGCAAACTCATTTCATGTGTGTGTGTGTGTGTGTGTGTGTGTGTGTGTGTGTGTGTGTGTGTGTGTGTGTGTACCTGGGGGAGGCAGGTCTGATCGTCCAGTATGCGGAGGATGCCGTGTGGTCTGGAGGAGATCAGCTCCAGACAGGAGTGGAAGTTCTTGAGTTGCATCGGGTACCACTGGATCTGTTCTGCACTGTACTCCTCCTGCAGGCAACACACACGGTAACAACATTGCAGACTGCGCTCAGTTTAAGCGTGTGAATATAGAAAAGTTCTCGGTTCTACTTTCTATTGGTTGATGAAAAGAAGCACGGTCATTGGCTTCAGTGCTCCCATGCTAATATACTAGCATACGCTACAACTGGCATTAAAGGCCGCACTCCCCTATTTTGTTAAAGTCAGGGAGAACACCCTTTAAGCAATTAGCCTCTCACAAGAAGAGGGAATGAGAAGAAGCAATTTCTTTCATTGCTTGTGGATGTGGCACTCTTTGACATGTTCGGGTCTTCGCCTTCAGGAACCGGCCAGGTTTGAAACAGCCATCTGGCTGGGCCAGGGGATCCATGCCAATGACTCAGTGTGTCCTTGTTCATTTATGAATCTAAAACTCATAGAATTACGTACCATTAAAAAAAAAAGAAAAAATGACAGTATTAGCATGGCAGTTTTAGCATGTTTTTATTTGGACAATACACGTAGTCCTCTATCAGTCAATACTGCATACTTAGAGTTAACAAAGAGCTATGGGGGTGGAGGCGACGGGGTGTTTGATCGACTGCCATGATGATGTTTGTTTTTGCAAACGTGATTAGTGGCCGCCATAAAACGTATTCATGAAACCTTTTTTTTTGGGGTTCGGAAACATCCGACGTATCCACGGTTTGCAGAAACGTTTCTTCTTACGACTGGGTTGCTAAAACCCCAACCCTTTTGTTTGTGTACGAGTTAAACAACGAACAACATGTTAATTAGTAGGTTTGTTGACTTGTATTCTTGAAGTCTAGGGAAGGCGGGCTGGCTTTTCACCTCTGCTTTGAGCCTTTGTGCAAAGCTACGCTAATCATCGCTTGGCTCCAGCCCCATACTTTACACAGAGATACAAGATTGGTATCAGTCGTCTCAGTGTGCCGAGTGTCTGGAGGATGATGTTTTCACATGGGCTTATAACTGATCTATAGGGCAATAGTAAACGACTCTTCAACTATTGATGAAGGCATCCAGTTACAGCTTATAAGCCCTTTTTAAAGGGTGACTTAAGGGGTTAGTTGATCTTCAGGGATCGAGTATACAGCCCACTGACCTGCTCCTGGGAGATCACTGCCTTGGTGACAAAGTGCTGCAGCTGCTCATTGGCAAAGTTGATACACAGCTGCTCAAAGCTGTTCACTCCCAGGTCCTGCAGAGGGAACACGAGATGTCACATCTACCACCACAAGAAGATGCTCCGTTTCTTTTGAGTTCCCCAGATCTCAGTCCAGGCACATGACCAACCTCAAAGCCGTAGATGTCGACGATGCCCACGGTGCTGTCCATCTCTGTGGGGCTCAGCCAGTCATTGGTCTGCTCCAACAACCAGTCAAACAGCACTGAATACAAGGCTTTGGCAATGGCATCTCTGCAAGAGAGGACAAGGAGGAGGTGGGGGGGGGGGCAATGCAAATGTTAGAAATAGGCGGGGTGTGACATGAGGGAACTAACACTGTACATATTCTACTTTCACACACAATAATATTCCATTCCACGTGAGTTGGCTAACTGATAAAAACTGATAATACTATTGCAATTGAACTTTCATGAGCCAAATTATCGTTTGCACTGAAATAATTAAAGCTACTCTGAGAAACTTTAATTTGGTGTTGATTTGTGCGGTCCCTGTGCACAAAAGCGAGCACCAGGGTCTCTCTCACTTTACTGCAGCTGGGTCTGTGCCACGAGCAGTCCTGGTTCTGGTTCTCCTGTGGCTCTACTTGTTTCTGTATCAATAAGCTGTGCAGTGTGGATATAATGAATGTCCTTCTTAATACTCGACATGCTCCCTGGGAAAGCTTGTGCGAAAGGTGACGGACAGGAGATTCCTGACAATTGTTGAAATGTGGATTCTGTCCTGGAAAAGTGGACCGGCTCTTCGCTCTTGCGAGGATACTAGGAGTTTATATTTGCTTTGTGGACTTGGAGAAGACTTCATTTGGTTTTGGTTTGAGAGACTTGTCTGCTATCTGGGCTTACACTCAGTCTGCGTCAACATGTTCCTACCTGTATTCTATGGCACTTTCCACAGACAGAGGGCAGTAGATCCTGTCGTAGGTCGTCTCCTGTGGACGAGAACGCTAATCAGAGTGCACACATGCAGAATTACGTACAACAACTCAGCAAGAGGAACGGTCGGTGCTCGAGCAGCTACTAACCGTGACTCTGTGAGTGATGACGGTCTGCAGGGCCTCGGAGGAAATCTGCAGCAAGGAGCCAACCCTCCTGGCCTCGGCCTCGCTGAAGATACGTGCCACCTCGAACGACTCGCTCTGAAGCAAAAAGCACCGACTGATGTGTGATATCGATGTCTGATCTGTGTACCTCTAACTCACTCTCAAGCATATGCACACACGCACACCTCGTATGAGCTAAAGCAGATGTTGCCGAGCTGCAGGATGGAGGACAGGATGGCCCAGACTGTGGAGATCTGGTCAGCATGCAGACCGATGGTCTCAAAGCACTGAACCAAAAGCTGGAAGTCCTGCTTGTCCTGCTTCCACTTCAGTTCACAGGCACCACCCTAGAGGCGGACAGAGAAAACGTCAAATGTGTAACATGTTTAACGAGTGAAGAAGAAGGGATAACATAAAAAAAAAAAAAAACAGAGTTGGATATAGCTGTTCTTGATGTGTGATGTACTTGGTTTAGGTAGTAATAGGTCTCGGCTCCTTGCAGGTAGAGCTGCTCTTTGTCCCAGTCGTTCATACCTGCCAGCAGCTCATAGAACACATGGTAGTTCCTCTCCTCATTGGCCTACAAGGGAAATGAGGAAAGAACCAGCGAGTGACGTCAACGGTGTTCGTCACTCACAGCATGACCAACAGCGAAATGAAACACACTGCAACGTACAAATCAGGTGGCTGTGTCGATCACTTAGTTACACTCCACACCAGTGTGAAAGAATGTTTTACTGTGTTCCAGTTTCAGTTACTCTGACCCAGTAACATATATATGAATGCTCAAGTGGACATGCCATTTTCAAGCAGGGGCCTGAGCCAGAGGCCTAGGGTTCAAGAGGCTAGAGGAAAAGATCAAAGGTTCCCCAATGTCATTACGATGTATCCTCTGGGAACCATAAATGACTGAGCCAAAGTGTGTTTCAATCCATGGAGTAGATGTTGAGATATTTTATCAGATCATTTGAAACTTTGACTTGTTGGTGGTGTGGAAAGTAAGGGGATAACCAAGTTCACTAGTATTCATTTTCTGAGGACCTTGAATATCTGTACCAAATGTCATGGCAATTGCTCAAACAGTTGTTGAGTTGCCTCTTTCAAAACCCCCAAAAAGTAAACTGCATGGTGTAGAGATATTGCACTAGATAATTGAAAACTTTAACCTGCTGGTGGCGCCAGAAGAAAGGCCAATGGGTCACCAAAGTCATTGTTATGTCATGATTGTCTGTACAAAATGTTCAAGGCAATCCATTTGACATTCGCCAATATTTAATTCTGATCTTAATTCAGGCCAACTAATCAACATTCTTATCCCTAGAGCAATGTCACTAGCAAGGCTAAAAACTGAAGATTGAAAAGCTATGTGATCATTTGTACACTGTAGATGAAGGTATCCTCTATCAAGCTGAGAAAGCTGAGCCTCCAAACTGTTCATTTTCCAAAGAAGCAAAAGCACTCAACCAGAAAAGGAACTTGAGACTTTTTCCTACAAGCCAACACAAGCGGGCCAAATGTGATGATAAGACAAATAGCCTATCACACAATCATTTACACTGTGACCAGTGTCCAGCAGCCCTATTCACGATGTAGGTGCCAAAGCCAACGTGATGTGTTGTCAAGAAATGTGCTTCTCCAGTAAACGTAACGTCTGTTTGAGCACACGGCACACTCACTCAATGTCCTCACCTGAAAGACAACCCTGGACTTCTCAAGGAGATATTTGGACAACGAGGTCCCTACAACAACCCCGCTGTTAACCAAGATGAGAGACAGTTGACAAGTAAAACCACTGCAACCAATCTCATCGGGAACATATGGTCAAAAGATATCGACAACGGGTGGACTCACTGGAGGATGTGGATGTGGAGGTACTTGCCGAAGCGGCTGGAGTTATTGTTGAGGATGGTCTTGGCATTCCCGAAACTCTCCAGGATGGGAAAGACCTCCATGGGCTGAAAGAGAAAGGAAGTGAATCAAAGACAATAAGGAGTGGAGGACTGAAGGGTACACCCGCCAACGCTTTGCAGTGTTGCTAGCTGATCAAACTTTTATTTAAAACGAATTACCTGTCGCAGGTTGCTGTTTCTGCCCTGATACATAGAGCTGAGGTAGTGGACTATTAGCTTGGTAGCCTCAGTCTTCCCTGATCCACTCTGGCCACTAAATAAGAAATAAAAATGACCTGAAATATGACACAGCTTAGATTGAGATGGCACAAAAAAGAAACCTCTCTCCATGTGAACCAGGGATGCTGCGGCTTACGGTTGGCGCCTTAACCATTTGGCCACCAGGGCAACCGATGACATGAGCTAAGTGTGGCCAGCTACATTATTGAGCAAATTGAGGTTGAAGTGTTGCTCAAGCGATTGTGGACGTAGTGATGTTGCTAAATACCGGGTGAAAAAAAAACATAAGATTGGTTGATGCTTGGGGTCGGACGGTTGTGTACTGGCTAGCACTATCGCTTCAGAGTGGCCAGGGTTTCGATCCCCTGGCTAGGCGGCCCTTCTGTGTGGAGTCTGGATTGGATAAGCAGCCATATCATTTAAAATATGTATCCATTTGGATTATAGGTGATGGAAAAGAGCAGGTCTTTTGTTTAAAATCTGAGGGTGGAAAGATTAAACCATATACTGTATAAAATACGGACGTAGTCTCTGTGACGTCACCCATAGGTTTCTGAAGAGCTGTTGTGAAGCTCAAAGTGGGCGGCTCCGGCCGTCACCATCTTGGCACTGACAACACAGCCTAACTCTAAAGACGGGTAAAGAAGTGGACGGTCGGTGGAGCTGAGTTGAACCGGGTGACGCCGCAGAGCTAGGATATTAGCCAAAGGGACCAAAACCATTTCTTGTTCCAGGCTGTAAACATGTTCGTTTCTGCTGTAATGTTGGGCCTCGTAACATGGGGGCCTATGGAGATTGACTCGCTTTTAGAGCCTCAGGTGGCCATTTAAGGAACTGAGTGCATTTCTCAGCACTGGAGGCAGCTGCTTGGATAGAATTTGATAAAACTGCGTAGGAATAGACCATACATGATGATATTGGGGTTCTTGTCAATACCTTATGATGATGCACTGCTCCTGTGTGGTGACCTGAGACTGGCTGAAAGCGGCGTCGGCAATGGCGTACACATGGCTGAAGCAGAGAACAACAGAAAGTCAAACATTAGTAATGGAAATAAACGTAAGGTCGACAGATGGTCTGAAGGAACTGAAACCTTTTTGTGAGATACGTGCTGCCAGTTGTTATTGAAAGAACAATAAGAGAAAGCAGAATAATACGGTGAACAGCCCGTGCTTGGCAATTATCTTTGTTAATGCTGTTATCTCGAGATCACAAATTTATTATTTCGTTATCCTGAGAAAACAAGCTATTAGTGTTGCCTCTTATTTCTTAAGCTTATGTCCAGGCCCCTGTGGTGCTGATTATCCTTCACATCCAACGATGAATACTTGGACTACTTATATATCATTATCTCAAGAATTTCTTTTTTTCCTCATGAAATCAAAATAAATTAACACTTTAACGTGAGAAGATGAGCTATGTTATCTGCGATACGGAAATAATAAACTCGGGATCTCGGGATAAACGGCTCTGTGTGAGAATTGTTTGCTCACGGTGGGTTTCTATGCAGCTCTGTGCCCTGGTATTTCTCTCTCAGCTCCTCTGTGTAGATGTTCAGGGGTTTGAAGGGGTTAATGGACAGCAGCATGTTTCCGATGTACGTCTAGGAAAAAAGAAAATGACACAGGCATTTAGTGAATGAAAAATTATTTACTTTTGGGGGGAAATTAAGTCTGAAAATCTCATTTAGCAAAGACAAAGGTGTTGTTACATGTCTGATTATAGCTGCTGAGTTGTGGTAGTGCACTATTATTTATCTATGGTTTGATTGTTGTTTTTTATTTGCCAAGATGTTCACCGCCATTTGGCTACCACGTAGCATTAAGCATTATTCAAAGTCTTACTTTGACTTAAAAAACATCTAACTTGTCCATTGTATTCGTTTTTCTGGAGCTTTCAACCAAATATCATGGTCCTCCTCGGTGGATGGAGTTTGCTCAGTGTTTTTTTTTTTTGCTCACTTAAGTTGTTTCCAAAAACCTTTTTTAACAGAAAATTCCAGTTGCAGCATGGGAAATATGTCACCCAAATAAAACAAATGAACATTTTACCAGCTTTAAAATAAACGCTTCAGATTGTAGTGTGAGATCAGGAAGGAAGCTTACGTAAATACAGTCCCGGTGGAACCTCTTCTTCAGATTCAGCAGCACAGAGCTCTCGCACACCTCTCTAAGAACAGTAGACAAAGAGGTTGAAAAAGTGTATTTATACTGTAGTGTGTGTGTGTGTGTGTGTGTGTGTGTGTGTGTGTGTGTGTGTGTGTGTGTGTGTGTGTGTGAGTGTGTGTGTGTGTGTGTGTATGTGTGTGTATGTGTGTGTGAGAGAGAGAGAACTTACTCCAGCTGGGAGAGATCCTCCACCTCATCCACCTCTATAGCTCTTTTGCAGCCAGGCATCACCACCTGAAAAAGGCAGAGACATGAGCAGCTACAAGGACACAAGTTGGCATCAAATCCCCTCCAGTCTCCATTTGAAGCATCCAGTCAGGCCCATCAACTTCAAACATCTCTGCCCTTACCTTCTCTCCACAGCCATCTTCTAGTCTGGCTAACATTGAATCAAAAGGTTTTTTTAAATAAGTGAATGAGCCTTCGCCTTCGCCCTTTATGGTTTAAGATGTGTTTTGTTTCTGCACTTCCCCGCTGCTGATGGTCCACTCCACCCGTAACCTTTCCACAGCAGGTAACCAATCCACTTGCAGCGGTGGAGCGGTGTGATAGCTGATATACTGCAATCTCATAGCAGCGTGCTGCAGGTGTGTTGTATGCTCTATTGTATCTGCACAGTGCAGGAAATAAATAAAACAGCAGTAAGTCTTTTATGCCCTATTGTCATGTGTGCACACCGGCTATAAGTGATGAAGTAGAACTGATATGCTGACATTCCAACCCTTTGACGTTCTTCGACGTTAGACAGCTACAGTGTAACTTTTCAGAATTGGAGCTAATGTTTGTCTCTGTTTGTCTCTGTTGAATGCACTTATTGTAAGTTGCTTTGGATAAAAGCGTCAGCTAAATGAAATGTAATGTAATATCTCTTTGGTTTATAGGAAAATGCGATTTGACTATGTAGATAGAGACGTGAGTAAAATGGCAAATACTCAGGCTCACCACATGTTAGAATGTTGTAATAACATAGAGAATGGCTCTGCAGTCTTTCCCCGCTAATTGCAGGGCCAAAGCAGACGGACAAATGTCAGTCAGTTGGTCATTCTGTTATCTGGACAAGTATGGGCCACTTTACTATTTTGCTCTCTTTGAGTCAGGCAAAGGCTACCACCAGGTCAACACCAGGTCAACACCAGGATGTCCCCTTCCCAAACACTCTGGTCCACTTTGAGGCCTCTTCCACTACAGGAACTTCCTGAAAATGTAACATAAGGTGTATCCTTTGTCACTGGTTCCTTTTTTGTTTCCCGTTGTTCACTGTCCGCATTGGAGACAAGTTCCTGGAACTAGCTGGACGCTGCTCAGGAGCTGATACTACATGCGAGTTCCACGTACAAGGGTAGCTGGCACTGCTGTCAATCATGATTACATCTGTATCAATCAGGACAACTAATACTTTAAAGGGCCTGCCCACCCACATAGTCCACCCGCACAGGTATTTTCTTGTAGTTGACCTCATCAGACCTCATCTGAGGACGTTATGGGCAAATGAACACTGTGATTGAATGGTTTTATTGCACCTGTTACTGTTATAGCACCTTTATCAATGTTATTGGTTCATGAAGGCCAAATACATGGCAATAGATGGGAATAATGTTTTGTTTGAAAAGTCTGAGGAAATTACGAGATTCTGTCCACTCAAACGCTAGAGGTCTTTAAATTTGAAATCGATAAAGAAAGTGTTAACAGCATAATCCAGTAAATATATTTAATGGTGCAAAAGGGAGCGGATTATAAAACAAGGAGGTCTTATACTGAAATATGACCAAATACACTGAATTAAAAATATAATCCTGCTTAAAATACCTGCTGGTTCACTCTGCAGTTAAGGTACTTTAAGTATATAGTAAACAGTTTGAGTATTTACGGCATATGTGTGGAAACACAAAAAGAAGTGCCACCTAGTACCAAAGTCTTACAAGGGTATTTGTTTACGCTCAAGCTATTGTAAATCCTGGGTCACAGGCTAACAAGTTTATTTGTATTTTCTTTAATTAACTAAAGCTCAACTAAAGCTCGAGGGATGTTTTCAGAGCAAAATGAGATTTAGAGGTAGCAATTAGAGGTGATGCAAATTTGCCAAAAGTTGCGCAAACTGAAGGCAAAGACATATCTGCTTGAGTCTAAATTGTTTCAGTTGAAGACAAAGATTTTAATAATGGAATAATCCAAGGCTTAATGACTACAATTTGTAAAAGTTGAGAGCTAAAAGTAGAAGGATATCGGGGGCAATAACATAAAGATCCAGAATTCCCTGTAGGTTCTAAGGTCAGTCAGAGTCTGTGCAATGTTTACTTTTCTAGCCAGTAACAGAGTATGTCTTTAAAGTCAATTCATTGGCTGTTTGTGATGAATAAATATGAACTGCACAATCAGTCATGTGGCAAAAGGGGGTGAGTGAAGCTAGAATGAAATTTGCGCTGCGTTAAATCTGAAAGCGCCCAAAGAAAAGCTAAATTGTCAGTATGATGTGCCTTCTACCCTCGAGGACAAGGGCGCTAACAGGACTTTGTCATAATGCAGTATCAATACCTTTGTGTTGACCAGTCGACTCTCCAGCATCTCCTGGGTGGGGTCCTCTGATTCCCAGGGGCCCCTGCCATTGTCGGCAGGAACGGTCCTGGCCTGGCCCCCATCATCATAGACAGTCCACTTGGTTAGCTTCTCCACTGTCTGATGGGGCAACAGGTTCTCAGCACGCAGCCAGTCCTGATCCCACACACAGCAAAGACAGATGATTGATCATTAAGAATCATTGGATCACACTGATTCAACAACATTTCATCACACTCCATCCATTGTTATTTCTCTCAAATTTGTTTCAGTGACAGAGTGCAGTTTCAGACTCATAACTCCATACTAATGTTTTTAATGAAGAGTCCACCACCAAAAATGTAACACATACCTGAGGGTCTCCACTCATCCGTGGGTTACCAGCCCAGTGCACCTCTGGTTGGGGGATCGTATATATCCCCCCCTCACCCATCAGCTGGGCCACTTCCCTGTCTGCCTCTTCTTCATACAAGGACCGGACACCTGACATCACAGCACTTGCCTCCCCATTTGGAAAGGGCTGAGTGGTGGATCTGGGTATCCCAGTTGCAGCCTCTCTCTCTGGGTCTGGTCCCTTGGCCCGAGTCACCCCACCACTTACTTTCCCCCCCGACAAGGACATCTTGGTCAGGTTGATCTGAGTGGAGTTCAGTTTTCCCCTTGCAGCCTGTAGTGCACTGATTCCATCTTGATTGTCGAGGACAGCTCTCCTCTTTCTATCCTCAATGCTGGACGATCCCTCCAGTGTACCACTGGACCCAGGGCTCCTCTCTGCCACGTCTGCACCTGATGTTAACCCCCCTGGCAAGGACTTCTTGATGGACTTCAGGAGGCTGAGATCTGGTTTGACGGGGAGCACAAGCCTGGCACCTGGTTTTGGGGGTTTTGGCTGTGATGTGGTGGGTTCTCCTGTTGGTCCAGTGGTACTTGATGGAGTAAAAGGTCCAGGAGCTGCCTGGGGAACCTCGGCCACCTTTGACTTGCCCAGTTTGTTCATCCTGGGGAGTACTACAGCGTATTTGGCCTCTACTTCTTTCTCCCCAGCTGGGACCGCTTCCTCCCCTCCCTCCCCCGCCTTTCCCTGGAGGCTGCCATTTTCTTTACCCATTTTGTCCACAGAGGGTGCCCTATTTTTCTTACTGGTCAGGCTTGTTTTACTGGCCACTCTCATAGCCATCCTATGTTTGAGGATATTACCCTTTTTTCTGGGGCCTTGCTTCTGCTTTATTGTCCGGAAAGAGAGCCAGTGGGATACTCCAATGGCTTTAGTCCAAGCGGAAAGCTTCTTTCTCACGTTAAACCCATGCGGCATGCTTTTCTGAATCCAACCAGACACTCGGCGAAGAGTGGTCATACCTTTTCTCCGTGCTATCAAACGTTCCTTGGGTTTGCTGGACACCCCATCAACGGCTTCGCTCTCGGATATTTCCTCGTCAGGCTTTGCTAACACCTTATTTGCTTTCTGCCGGAGAGACGCCATCTTGACCTTCCCCAAGAGCAAGCTCTGTGGCCGCCCTTTGACGACAGGTCCAGCCTCCTGCTGCTCCTCAGGCTCCAGAATGGCTTTGAGGTTTTTACCTTTGGCTTTGAGAAGCATAATTCGGTTTTGGCCTTTGATGGCTTTGGTCAACGTTGGTTCAGCCTCCTCCTCTTCGACATCTGGATCAGCTTCTACAGGATCATCTTTCTCATTTTTTGTTTGGGTCTTGCCTTTTACTGTGTCAACCTTGTTAATGGAAAGGTCTTTTGGTGGTTGAATCTCCTCCGTTGCAGAACTGGGTTTGTCCTCTTTTTGTATTTTTTTTCTGTTCTTTTTTTCCTCCTTGGCTTTTTGTTTAGCTTCCTTTTCTAACCTCTGCTTCTCTGCTTTGGCTTTCTGTTTCTCTGCCTTCTCCGCCTGCTTATCTGCCTTCGTTTTTTTAAACATCTTGTATTTCTGTCCTTGTCCAGTCTCCGAGGCACGTGGAGTCCGTTTGCGTCGTCTGCAGGCTTTACTAGCCGTTGACTTTTCAAACGTGTCCTCCTGGGTTATCACCTCATCTTCACTCACATCACTGTTGACCGCCTCAGATACTTCAACTTCCTTCTCGTTTACTTCTTCCTCTTCACTGGACGTGACTGCTTCCCTTCTGGATTTGGCTTCCTCTGAAAGCTCTTTGTCCGATTCCTCGTTCGCCGTCTGTTCCGTATCTGATGCCTCAGCCTCCTCCTCACTGCTCTCCTCACTCCCATGTGTCTCAGATGGCTCTTCATTACTTCCCCGCTCCTCCTCTTTCTCATCGTTGCTAGTTTCCTCGTCCGTCACCTCCACTGAGCTTCCGGTGACGCTCTCTGATTCCTCCTCCTCAGTGTCCGTCACTTTGTCACTGCTCTTGTTTTCAGGCTCGGTGGGGAGCTTGTTGTTGATCCTCCCACGCATGGTTGGGGCTGCTTTTGGTGGAGGCTTGAGTTTGGTGGTCTTGCTTTTGCCCGTCTTACTATCTTTGTCATGTTCAGGTTGTGTTCTGCGACTTACAGTTGTTCCGTTTCCTAGTGTGGTCCCCACTTGTTTCTGCGATTCTCTTGGTTCTCTACCTCTCTTTTTACTTTGATCTACTTTATTCCGAATACTGCTCTTCACGTCATCGGTCTTTCTGTCCTCTGGAATTGGTGAATCCACGCTTCTTTTTTGTCTCCCATTAGGCACTTTGGAGGGAGGCTGAGATGCATTCTGTCTCACATTTTTCTGCTGATTTCCTTTTTTTTCTGCATCTGCCCTCTGCTTTGTGGCATTTGTTCTACCTTGTGACTTGACCGGTGACATGCTATCACTTCTTCAGCGTTGACATAACCTAAGAAAAAACGTTTGAATTGTCTTTATTTTGTTTTTTTATTATTTATTGTACTTTGATAGACAAGTTAGCCACTCAATAAAATGAACAATTGCAGGCTGTAAGTTGAGTAACGTGTCTGTCAAACTCAGTGAAACCAGGTCCTTAGCTCAATCTTTCAACATCGATACCAGGTTCCACACTTTTAAGTCCCTGATCCTTGTTCTGAGGCTCAAGACACCCAGGTCAGACCCAGTTTAGCCATCACTGACCCGATTTGCTATCTGTTATTATGTTTGAGGGCAGCAGTGCATCTCCGACAAGACAAACAATACGAAAGTGGCTATGACTCTTTTCTACGCTAGAGGACAACGACTCTCTTTTTTCTTTTGTAACAGCACACAACAGCTATTATCTGCAGGTTAAATCTAAACGGCAGTGAAAGGCTATCTTTAGATCCGCCTAAATGTAGTTGTATAGCCTGTACGCCCTGGGGGGTGGTAAGCAGTGAGAGCTCATTTCAGTGTAGTATAGCTTACCAGGCTTCTCAGGTGAAACCCAGGCATGGCTGGGGGGCTGCAAAGTGCTCCGGCGTGTCCTCGAGAGCTGGTGTCACTGATAAAAACATGCACCCATGCTCATGAGGAGAACTGAAGGGAAGTTACACACCAATATCCCACCCACCAACATTATACAGGAAGGCACAGAGCCAATTATGCAATACACACCCACCCAAAGTTTGCGCGTGGTTAATGCGTGCACACAATGCCCCCGTCGACAAAAGGGGAGCTGGCGTGCATCGACGCACGCGCACGCACACACACACACACACACACACACACACACACACACAAGTTGCCTTCTGAATAATACAGCTCTACCCGTCAGGTCACACGGCTCGGCTGCCGTTCATATGGCCAGCTGGTGAATGCTTGGGAGGAAAGGTGAGAGGTGTCGCTTGGAGTGATCAACAATAGATGCTGATGGAGGAGAGGGGGAGAAAAAGACAGAGGAGAGAGAGAGAGAGAGAGAGAGCGAGAGAGAGGGAGAGACACACACAGAGAAGGACTTCATTACCTGGCCTTTTCCTCTGGGAGAGGGAGATTCCGTCACTGTGTGCCAGAATTCTGGTAATTTTTTAGTTTGGCAATATCTCTAAAAAATGACACATTATTTTCACGATTTGTTCTGTGCTCCAGTAAAACATGACTGAGGTGTAAGTGCTGACTTTCACTTTACTTTGAGGATTTTCTTTTCCTTTTTTTCATGTTTTTTTTTATTAAAGACAAGTGCGAAAAATCCAAATAAATAAATAAATAAAATAATTAAAAAATGTCATTTTAATATTACCCACTACCCCTTCACCCACTCATCTATCAGCCCTTACCCATAACCCCTGGTCAGCAATGTGCAGTATTCAGAGTGTTCCAACAATATGGTCTCCAACATACATGGTTGATCAGAGCTAATACAGCAAAGGTTAAGTAGATCAGCAAATGTCAGTGAAACAATTCGATCTGGTGCATCTCTGAAACAGGAGCTGGTTGCCAGTAGGAATAGAACATAAGACGATCTTCTTAATCTTAATTTAGAACTGTATTAACTTCAGGTTTTAAGGGGGAGATGGTGATTAGAAAAGGAATTCCCCAATTCCTGTTCCCAATGTAACCTTATCCTCCCCCATCCAAGACATTTAGGAGATTGGCTACAGGGGAGGTGGACTAAATGTACCAAGTTGGGTAAAGCTTTCAAATACTCAAATACAAATACCTGTCTAATTCTGAAGGATAGTATACAAAATCCAGAGCACATCTGCCTCATATTCAGTTCAATATTGATCCAGCTTAGCCGGCGGCTAGCAGCTAACAGCGCAAACAACAGTGCTGACAGAGCTAACGGTATTTACCCGAGGGGGAACCTAAGGCTGGACGCTACTCTTCCACAACAGCATCGCAGGTCGGGACATCGTCATCAGCGGTAACCAAGGATACGAGCACAGAGAAATACACATTACAACAGACACAGAGGGAGAGTGACGTCATTCTCTAAGGTAGACGTCACCATATCGTTACATTGGAGATTATTTTTTCCTGCTGTATTAATGATCTGAATCCCGTATATAGAACATGAGAACAAATCCTAAATTCATGAAGTGTTTTGTTGGCATGTGATGTTGGTTAAACCATCTACGGTTAAAACCTGGGCTTGGTTGAAAACCTTCTACACGTCTACGGTAGGTTACATAGAACTGTTCTTGTTGCTGCTGATTGGACAGTTATATGTAACGTATGGGTCTAAAAAAAAAAAGTCACTCGTCAACCACATTTTGTGTGGTTTTAAGTTAGACATCTGATGTCACCAACAGCAGAAGCAGAATGAATACATTAAAACCTGGTGGTCAGTGCTTCGTCAGGCAGAAGGAGAAGGATCCTAAAAGGTTGAACCAAGGTGACGAAGCGCTTCTTCAAACAGAAGACCAGACTGAAGGCAAAAGGCTCCGTTATAGCCAGAAGTGACTTCATTTGGAGTACAGGCCTGAAGAGCATCGTCAGGGAAACACCAAGTGTCCGCTAACGTCTGAGACTTCAGTCACTGGAAGCAAATGTTCAATTTGATGTCTTACGTTTGTGCTAAAGGAATGCGCGGGCTTTGCCGTGGCAACGGCTGAGCATTTACTTGCTGCGGCCGGAAGCTCCCATGAATTTCGCAAAGTTTGTTTGGTCTTAATTTTAATTTGACTTTTTTGTGTTTATTACTGGAGCACTGATGGCACATGACAGAGAACATTGTTAAACATCTGAAAAGGAAGCGTGGGGATCAAATGCAGCGGACTTTGAGACGATCACCGCCCCGCGGCCGACCGACTGCAAACCAAATTGATGGACAATGTTTTCCTGATGTGAAGATGTCGGCCATATTTTCTGCCCAGAGAATTGTTTTTGTTGCCGCCATTTACATTCCTTATGACACAGATTCAAGAAACGCACTGCCAGTTTTTGTTTGTCACGTTTCTTCTTGCGTTGCAAACGGGTTACAACTGCATTTCGTCGCCCCCCCCCCCCCCCACCAATCCCCCAACTCCGTGTTGCACAATGACAAAAAAAATATTCTTGAATCCTTTTGGGGATTACACTTTTCCCACATTCTGAGCCTGGCTTAGCAAACTGGAAGTGAACAGCTAACCCGGCGCCCCCCCGACAACACGTTAAGCTCAATACCAAAGTCCCACCCAGGCGCCAATTTTCCAGCTCACTCGACGTCTTCAGGTTCCAAATGACAGCGACTCCTCTCGCAGGGTCGTCGTAGAACAGAGCTGCGGCTGTTTAGCCGGCCCGGCCTCCGCCCGGTCCTTCAAGAGCTCCGGTTGCAGCGAAGCCGCCGCGGCTCGAGGCAATTAGTGGACAAAGCGCCTCGTTCTATAATGGATGATCAAAACTCTTGACTGTGCATGTATGACAACCGATCCCTCTTTTATCCACTTCACCGGAGATGGCCCGGCCGGCCGCGGCTCACAAAAGGCAGAGATTATGAAGCTGGGCTTTAAGAGGAGGGCAGAAGTTGAAAAGGAACACGGAGTTCTGGGAATATAATCAGTCGGGACAAAAATGATGGGCGGGGAATCTATATGTTCTTTCAGGTTCCAGCGGAGCGAACAGACATTTAGACACCGGCGGGGACTCCAATGATGAGGGGAATAAAGCAGCAGTGTAGTGTGAAATAATAAAAACAGACGCATTGCTTTCTTGGGAAACAAAACATGTAATAATTATCCACAAGAAATCTGTAGTGTGAAGTAAAAAAAAAAAAAAAAAGGAGGGTTCTTAATCAGTTCACTACAAAAATATATTCTAGGCTGATGCTAAACACCCAGCATTCTGAGACACAGTACCAAAATATTTCCTTGTACGATCTAAATAGCAGCCAACCCCAGTTACAACAGGCCCACAGGTACAGACTGAGTCACATACACACTGTATCACTGTATATATTAAAAACATTTCACTACAATAGCTTACAATTACATTCCTAAATTACATTATTCATTGCTGGCATATAAAAAGGGTTTACATAAAAAAATTATTAAAAACCAAAACCCCATAGAAAGCTGTCCCGCCCCCCTCCCCCAAAAAAACCAACAACAAATAGTACAGCACTGTGAGCTCTGCAGTAGTGGAGAAGTACCTATGGCAGGTTACAAAGTAGAGTGGACGGGAGGGGAGAGGGCTGCGTCAGCAGTGTACACACGTACACCATAGTTTGTAATGCTATTACTAATTTATGACTGAAAACTCATAAAAACATGTTGACACCAGTGAGACATACGGAAAACACAACTTTTGTATATTTTTTTTCTTCTTCCACTTCTGGGGCATTGCTGATAACATTTCCCTTGATAGTTCATCTGAATACTATGGAAGCTCATTTACAGCAAAAAAGGATTTTAAGGATTCCCAAAATAAAACCATTCATGCCAAGTCAAAACTGTTGACATACCACGGTAAAATTACAAAAGAACACTTTTTTACTGAAAAATGGGTTGGGTCAAAAGAATCAATAAAAAAAATGTCAGGATTTAGAGTAAAAAAATTATAGGATAGGAGGTAAATGTTATGACTTTAGAGTTTGAAGTATGACCCTAAGTCAAATTTAGTAGTTTGTATAAGTATGCGATTTGATAGTAAATTTTTTTTAAAATAACATGTTAAAAAGAAAACAATAATATTGCTTCAAAATGGCAATATGCCAAGTCAAAACTATAAGACTAAATACAAATTATGACTTTCTAAGATTATGGCGGTTCAGTTAATATAAGTAAGTAATATCTTATTTTTGAGGTTGTATCATCATTTTTACTTGTGCGAAAGACTTGATTTACTATCTAAATATTTTGATTTAAAAAAAAAAAAAAAAGTCCTCCATAAATCATAATTCTACATATAATCTCATATTTACTTTGTATATTATATTAACTGACACTGAGATACAAGATAAATTAGTTTTTTTCCTTTTCCCCGGTAGAAATGGGCTTCCACAGTATTAAATCAGAGCTTTCTTCAAATAAAAAATTAGGCACAAATCATGTAAAATTTAAGCTATAAAATATTTTCATCAACATTATTCAAATCCCCCCCATACACACTCCTTCCAGCTGTATGTCCATGTGGGGAGATGAAGGCCAGTGAGATTGCACAGCAGAGAGCGAGGTGATTGGAAGAACCGCTGCCACATGAAAAGGCTGGTGGTGATAAAGGCTTTTTAGAGGGCAGGGGCCTCTACGGCAGATCGGAGACGCCGGTTCGATCCTGGCGTTGATCTTCGTGTGATGAATTATGGCACCGGTCACATGTCAGGAGTGCGCTTCCTGTGGCTTGAGGGGTTAGAATGGCGCTGTGATTGCTTGCGTACAGTCTTTAGGCACAGGTGGTGACTGTTCCGTCGCCCCTCCCCCCCTCCGTCTACACAGTGAGTGAGTCTTTTGCTGTCTCTCCACGAAGGGGGTGGGGGGGGTGCGTGGGAGCTGAGAGTGGGGAGGTCAGTCACTGAGGCGAGGGGTGGGGTGTAGGTGGGGGGTCAGTAGTGGTTGCGTCGGCCTAGCAGGAGTGCTGCTACAGGACTGCGGTGCGCTTCATATGTGTCAGTTCACTCTGAGGAGGAGACACGACAGGTGATTACAGAACAGTCAAAAGGAGTTTCAGTTTGCAGAAGGTCAGAAATGTGCCACTCGATGAGTCTCACCTCAACCGTCCAGAGACTCCTCTCAAGCTACAGCGTTCACATTATTCTCCAGGAGCGACCTGCGGCCAACACACAATAGCTTCAGTCAGCATGACGGCTTTAAAAAGACGCACGCACACACACGCACGGTGGCAGTAGTCTGTATTCGTCAGCGTTTGCTACTTGATCCCAGACTGCTGTGTCATTGTATAAATATATAAATGTTACTTGCTTTCCTCACTTGTGTGCCGTCGCTTCAACATGCGTCATCAGCCGGAAAAGTCACGGACAAGGGCCGACTCGTGCCAACGGGCCGCAGGCGCTCAACAACTTTATGCCGCATTTAGGTCGTATGAGAGTTATCCAAATTACAATTTGCAGGCTTGTGACTATTGCTCACACCAAAGTCCTCTATCTATCTATCTATCTATCTATCTATCTATCTATCTATCTATCTATATATATATATATATATATATATCTCCAACTCAAAACGACTGACACTTAATACTAGAGAACGATCACTCTTCGTGTTTTAATTCCACTTGTTAGGAGTAGAACATAAGGACGGGGTAGTTGGTCTAGTCTCCCTAGACTTAGAGGTTTTTGTAGCTCGTGCTGCTTTTAAAGTGTTGGCACGGCTTGCTGGTTTCTCCGAGGTTATCTGACCCAGTTTTGTGAGCAAATGATTCGTTTGCTTGATATTCAAAACTGCATTAATGGTTTTCGTCTGGCTACTTGGGGACAGAGGAACGAGCAACAGCTGAGGAACGACGCGTCTGAAAGGAGACGTTATGTCCGTGCCCGCTGAATGTTCAATTATGAAAAAGGGCGTGGTTCCCCTTTAAGCGAACCTCGAGTTATGGTTGCTGAACAAACATTTCAATCACTACTATTCGTCAGCGATGGAGGATACTCACGTCTGCTCTCCTTCTAGCGACTTCTGGATCTCTTGAAGCACTTCTGCAAGACAGACAGGGAAACAGGAGCATAACTAAGCAGCGTTCTTCAGCGCGGTGCCCTAAAGCACGAGACACGAGACACGAGGCCCGGAAGCAGAGCTTCAGTGACATTAGGAGACGGCTTGCTGGGGTCAAAGGGGAGTTATTCAAATCATGCGCTGGGATGAGGTTTGGTAAACCACTGCTTCAGGTTCACGACCTGCTGATGTGGGCGTGTCTGATGTGGGCGTGTCTGATGGGAGCAGAAAGCTGACAGACCAGTTAGGCGAGGCAGCGCATGGTAGAACTAAAGCCATTTGGATTTTTTTTTTAAACCAAATACATTGGTTTTATTAATGGACTGGTCAATCTAAAGATGTTTTTTTTAGAGAAAACGTCCACAATGCACATTTAGGTGTCTATTTTACTACTTTATCTATTTGTGTCTATTAGTTAATCCATCATTTGCATATTTAAACACAACATTCAAAAAAAAAATTGTAATACAAAAAGTTATTGTCTTTATGCAAGTAATCAATGGGTTAAGTTTCATGGTGAAATCCATTAGTTACTTTTTCTTTTTAACCCTATTCACCTAAATTGTAAAATTGTAGCTCTTACATCCAAACTTTCCACTTTCATGTCTCTATATTCTGAATCCTTTTATTCCTAAAAACAGAGTTTTTCTTTTTCTGGCTGTTGACAGTATTTTCAGATTTTTGGAGTGATAAAAATAAATATCCAAAGCTTCTTCTGTAAAAACCTTTGACTCCAATATTTAAACAAATATGAAACAAGAATCTTGAACCTGGCTTCATCCAGGGTTCAGACTTCTGTTCTGGAAATGTATGCAAATGAGCTCATATTTAACAAGATACTGTATCTTAATATGTATCTTCGTCATCAACTGGGGAAGTTTCATCCATTATGTGACACTAGAGACATGTTTCCCCTTTAGGGCTCAAACACAGGAACCGAGGGGCCTCCTGGATCATATTACTACTTCATAGTTCCGTCTCTCCGGTACTCACTCTCGTCATTCAGCAAAGCATGCTCCATAACACGTCTAGCGGCACTTTCTGGAACACACACAGGCAGCAGGCAAGAGGACACGTCAGTACAGTCGGCACAAGCAGTACGGCACAAGCACACGAGTTTAACGGCATCCAGCAGAACGCTACATGTGGACACGTAGCGTTCACTCAGCCAGGGGCACATGCACGTTTAATGATGCTGGGCTCTTTTTTTTTTTTTTTTTTTGCATTTAGGAGGTCTCTGGCAGACATGTTACCTGCATCCTCACCGTCTTGTGTGGTAATTCTAGAAGGACAAAAAAAAAAAGAAGACAAAAGGTCATGGGCTACTGAAAGAAATTGTGTGTGTATTTCAAAACAGAGTGAAATACAGAAGCACGGGGGGATTTGTACCTATGAGCAGATGAGGCTCCATCGGGCTGTGGCCTACGTTGGGTGGCGGCGCCGGTATGAAGAGGAACCTCCACCAGACAGCGAGGCTCCACCAGGTACCGGGCTGACAGAGAGAACCGTTCAAACTCCGATGGAGAGATCAGGTAGAAGCCTGATGGAGGACAAACGGCACACAGACGGACACTTGAAGGTAAAAACATGATGAAAAAGTTGGAAAACTTTGGAAGAACAACTCCTTTAAAAAACACTCATCAATCAATCATTGCTATTGTTTCAGAAGGCTGGATGACAGCATGAGACTGTCCGGTTACTGAACGGGGCCTACCGGGGACCGGGGCCCCAATTACCTCCAGCTGCTGACAGTTTATGAACTGACAATAATCCTATAATAATCAGATTTCTCAGAAGAATGCATCTGAATATCTTATGTCAGAGGTCTTTAACAGGGGGTCCGCAGAGGTACTGCAGGGGGGTCGTGAAATCTTTGGTAGACAATTTTTCATAGATCGATCTATGAAAAATGTATCTATCTATCTATCTATCTATAGGTCCTTGGCCTGAAAAAAGTTGTCATTAAATAGCTGATTTAACCAGTTTGAAAAACAGTCTAAAAGTGAAATTTGTTGATTATTAGCAGTACGTACGTGTGTGTGTGTGTGTGTGTGTGTGTGTGTGTGTGTGTGTGTGTGTGTCTTTACCCTGGCCGTGCTTGGTGAAGACACAGGAGGCGATGCCGCTGACGTCCTCTCGCCGCACACAGGGGTAGTGGACCTGCATCTTGACCGTCGGCAGCGACACCACGTGGACGTCGCCCTGGTTGGTCAGCACCACGAGGCCGCTCTCGCCGTAGTCCTCCGACCGGCTGCTGCCGAACCAGGCCACGCCCACCCGCCGTACCCGGGAGCCGTCCACGGCCGTCAGCTTCAGCTTCATCTTGGCGCTCACCTTTGGCAGGGTGAAAACCTGAACAAGCAAGAACACGGTCGGCCGGCGAACGGGTTTCTCCACATAGCTCGGCACTATTTAATTAGTTTGGCAGCAAGACATTGTTTTTTTTTTAGAAATTAACTATGTTTTAACATCTTAGTCTTAAATATGACTTGAATAATCTCTAAATTTAAGGCCTTCACAGGTGTTGAATAAATTCTGCTGATCTCTAACATATGCAGATCTTAACTGTTTGAACTCTGCAATAGAAATAATACCTCAGTGCCTCCATCGGTATATTTTTTGTTGTGTGCGTGTGTGTGTGCGTGTGTGCGTGTGTGCGTGTGTGTGTGTGTGTGTGTGTGTGTGTGTGTGATCCTGACCTTGAACTGCTCCTCGGATATGACCACGAGGTGGTGTGAGCCCTGCATGTCGGGCGAGCGAGCGAGGTCGTGGGCCACCTCGAGCGGCTCGGGCAGAGGAGCCCCGTGACCGTCCAGCACCACTATGCCAACAACAGGGGCCCGGTGCATGAGCTGGATCTCCTTAGCTGGAAATAAGAGGAGGAAAAAGGAAACGAGGGGGAAGAGAACGTTACAACGCGAAGACAGTGGTGAGGAAGCAGTCTACCCCCCCACCCCGAAAAAAACCATAGAAAAACTCTTGTTTCTCACCCGGCTGCGCGGTGACTGGTTCGTCTGCTCTGCGCTCCACGGTGGGAAGGCGGAGCATGTACGCAAAGACACCGCCTCCATTGGTCCCTGCCCATAGGGAGGGCGTGTTGTGTGAACCTGCGAGGGAATGAGGAGACGCGTGAGAAACCCGGAGGTACGGTGCATGTACACAGAGATATGGTAAATTAATGGGCTGCGCTCAGAGATGGACGGTGTGACCATAGCCTGTATATAAGAAGTAGACAGTCATTGTGACGTCACTCATTGGTTTGTGGACTGTTGTTTTGAAGCTCCGAGTTTCGCCGTCGCTATTTTGCTTTTTTCGCAACCAATAAACGGAAGTTACCATATTTGTTATGTGAAGGAGTCACGTGGAGACACCGCGTCTCTGGTAGCAGCAGCGACCTGTCAATCACAGTGAGCCACGCCCTAAAGCATACTCTGCTTTATGGTCTAAATCTCTAAATGGACCATAATTTACTGAATGAAGATCATGCTGTATTGATGAAGACTTGAAACTAGAGATTAAGACCATAACTCATGTTTACAATGTTTACTGAGGTAATAAATCGAGAAGTAGGGTTATTTTCTCATAGACTTCTATACAACCAGAGGAGTCGCCCCCTGCTGGTCAGTAGAGAGAATATAAGCTCTAAGACACTTCCACATCGGCTTCACTCAGCAGAACTGGAGGTTGCTGCCTGGGTGGGACTCACTGTCTGAGAGGAAGGTGTCGGCGAAGTAGATCGTCCGCACGAGGCCGGTGAACGAGTCGTCTGAGGAGCGCGCTTCGATCTTCCTCTGGACCGGAGCCAGCTCCATCTCCGCCAGCTCAGCCTCCAGACGAGCGTTGGCCTCCTGGAGCTACTCGGAGAGAAGAGAGCGACGAAGGTGGGAAGGAAATAAAAGATTTAAGGAGGCGCCAGGCATGTTGAGTGGTCCACTTTCTGCCTCCGTACTGCTGAATGAACAGAGAGCTATCGAGCTGACCTTGGCGGCGTTGTTGACGTGGTGTTTCCTTAGCGAGACCCTGCTGCGTCGGATTCTCCTGAAGGACTGTCGGAGGGATTTCTTGATGCTCTTCACCCTGGACAGAGGACCCTCCATGGCCAGCTGGTCACTGGGGTTTAGGGTGCACCTACGATTGGGAGAATACTGAGGTCACGCATGAACACACTTCAGTGTAATAGTTATTATGAACCAAACCAACGTGCCATTTATCAACTTGCGTGCTTGAAAATGTTGCAATCTTTTTTTTTATTATCTTAAACAGATAATGTACAGAGCACATCTCATTTGCTTCCTGACTGTATTCAGAGGTTGTTGAAATTAGAGAACACCTGTATGAATTTAGGAGAATAGTGTATGTTTAAAGTCACTATGAGGAACTTTCATTTTTTTGCCGATTTTGGCGTACCACTGATGACAAGCATTAAGAATAACTATATAGAAATAGCCAATCTTCTTCTTCTTCTTCTTCTAGACATTAGTAGTACATTGAGATTGTTTCATAACAAGTAAAAAAAGTTTCTCGTAGTAACTTTAAGAAAAAACACCAACGTGTAATTAAGAATGTGCACTTCACTTTGCAAAATATAAATAAATAAAGCTTACAAATAAGGTGGTAGACACAAAACTGGTACGATTATTATTGTGTATCAAACACTTGGAACTGTATAGTCTAACCTAGACATGAAAGGGTTGCCTATTAGAATATTCCACATAAGAATGGTAGGTGTATAATAAGCTAAGCTTAGCTTCAGCAGACACCTTTTCGGTCAGTATTTATGTAATTTTTTTATGAAAAATTTCTAATGCCTTATTGTTATTCATCTATTTTCATGTGCTTTCTTTATGGAAAAATATAAAGGAGGACGGAAATGAATGAAGACCATGTGATGAGGATGACTCGTTACCCTGTACAGTGATACGAGCACTACTGTATAAAGTCTGCCAACAGCAGTAAACTGAGTGAGGGTTCGGAAGAAGGAACGCTTTATTATATTATTTGTAATACTTTATTAAATCCTCCTCACCCCTAATCTGTGCCGTATGTTGAACTAGTGCAATCTCACAAGTAAATTTGCACCTGAAAATATGGGTTTATATAGTGTATAAAATAAATAAACCTGTAACCTTGACCTAAAGACTGGATCTGCCACCTAACAAAAACCTGCAGAGACTAAACTTGGAGCCGTACAGCTGATGAAAACACGGATCTCCGGCGGGTGTAAACCTCCTCTGTGAGCTCTTCCTCTGTGAGCTCTTCCTACGTGAGCTCTTCCTACGTGAGCTCTTCCTACGTGACCTCTTCCTACGTGACCTCTTCCTACGTGACCTCTTCCTACGTGACCTCTTCCTCCGCGCTGTCTTACTTGACGAGGACGTTGTTCTTCTGTTGGTAGTCGTAGAGGCCGAAGCCGTGGCTGGTGCCAAAGGCCACCAGCTTCCACTCCGAGTGCAGCATGAGGGCGGTGACCACGGCGGGAGGCTGACACTGGACCAGAGCGAAAGGCTGGAAGCCCGGCGGAAACAGCACCGGCTCCTCTCGCACGTCCAGCTGAGTGTGGCCCTGAACGACAAGAAAAACTCTTCCACTCTAAACTCGACTTAAAAGAAAAACCATACAAGGGGACGCAACGGGACAGTAACATACTGCGCCGAGCAGCCGCTCATTACCTTCCAGCGGAAGCCCTCTTGGCCCTGCAGCAGATCCACAACTTTAGCCTCCACCGTCTGCTCTGCTGCCTCGTCGTTCAGCTCCAGGACCAGGATCTGGAGGGACACGGTGGAAACACCAGTGAGTGACTGAGCAGGACGCAGTTAAAAAAAGAAAAAAGGGACACCAGGTCCGTCCTGTCCGCTACGATCACACCGGTGGGGAGTGAAGTCGACAACAAACACTCTGTACACCAGACCGACCTCTCATACTTTATCAAACCCTAAACAGAATGCACGTGTCACGTCAGAGAATTCAGAGTTCCCTCTTCATACTCATACGCAGCGCTTCCATCGTCTTTTCATTGCGGATTCAGACCAAATCATAGAACATGTAGTGATGTCAAAGAATAATTCTTATTTTCATGGTTTCATTAATATGCTGGATTCACCAAGTTAATTGCTGAGATCTGAGAATGTAGTAGCCCCTTGTTAGAGAGAGAGGAGAAAGAGAGAAAGAGAAGAGAGAAAACTTCGATGGTTAAAACTATGAAAGACAGACTCCTGTTGTAATAAAAACAGAATTATCCTTCCACCTGGGGGAGCACTTCATATGCATGCATCAATGTTTAATTATTCCTCTTTCAGACAACATACTCAGTCTTTAGGAATACAATCAGAAGTGCGACACTTAGTAATTACAGCTGCTGTTCGACGGTCCTCTCACCTGTCCAGCTGTGCCAGCCACAGTCAGATAACCGCTGTATTTGCAGAGGTGGATCTTCTGAACGCCGAGCCGCGGGTCGTCGCTGTAGGGGTCAAAACAGCCGACCTGGGGGGAAAACAAAAAGTCAAAAACTATCAGTACGCCAGCAATTTTACATTGTACTTGTTTACTAGTTAGGAGACTTATAAAGAGACAGATTAAAAAAAAACAGTAGTCATAGTCAAAGCATCATGAGCCCTCACTGTGAGTCACGCAAAGCTTGACCGGCTAAATTACTTAAATTCAGATTTTGTGCAATGAATAATAAATCGATTAGCGTCGGGGATCGAGAATCAGCAGAAATAGCCTTTTTCAGATTTAAAAAAAACTCCATAATCTGATACTTTACTCTGCTTTCATGCCATAACTTGCCACACTGCCTTTGTTAGCGCAGCATGGACTGGAGCAGAAAGTAGCACCCTGGTGTACTGAATCAGGAATTAATATTAATCAACAACAGCAGGTAGTGCAAAGAAACTGTAGAATGGACGGTAGGACACACACAGACACCTTTCTGAATGGCGGCCATTCTCCTTCGGTGCCTTGGTTCATGTTGTCATTGGGGTCGGCGTCTGTGTGGAACACTCCAGCTGTGCTTAACTTGTACATGGGATACAGACAAACTCCGGATGCATCCCAGAACCGCACCGTCCCATCCTCGTGCCTGGACACGGACACGGACACGGACACACACACACACACACACACACACACACACACACACACATCAATAAACAGGATATTGTTAAATCTGTCAAAGAGACGTCCCAGTAGATATTTCCAGAGTTGAGAACTGACCCTGTGAGCAGCAGGTCTCTCTGTGGAGGGTCGGGGGCCAGGTTCTGGCCTCCCATTATTGGCCACGGCTGCATGGAGAGAGGGGAAATGAAAAGTTTAACAATAATACCAATTTAATGCCATCTTGTTGAACCAGAGATGAAGGAATGCGTCCATATTCAGGATGCAGCATACCGCGTGAGCGGCTTTGAGGAGGTTTTGTGTCTGGGTGGACGTGTCCCGGCAGAGGTACCGATGCATTGTTGTGGACTCGAGTTGTACTTTCGGACAGCGACGTACGCACATGTATGTTTAAACACCCCCCCCCACCCCCACCCCGACCTCCCACCCCCGTGTGGTACAGCGCAGCTTTTCCATTAGCAACAGTACCTGCTACTTTTTCTTTGGCACCGCCTTTGGTCGAGGCTCTAAGCGAGCTGGGCCGATACTAGAAGGTACTCCGGATCGGTCTTGGTCCCGGAATCGACAGCATTTTTTATTTTATTTTTTTAACACGGTCGGAATAAAATGGACTCTGGATTTTAAATCAAGACCACATTTATCTGTTAACATCATTGCTGCGATCGCTGGCAGGAAACATTAAATTCACCTCTGGAATGTGCGTTTTCCAGATCACTTGGAGGAGTGGCTGTGGTTTGCATGTGTGCACATTTTGATCGTATATGTGTCGTGCAGCAGGGGACTCGGTCTGGTCTTAGCTTCGACTCGGTCTCGACATGGTCTCGTCTCTCTCGATACACTGTGGTCTTTCCTCGTCGGTTTAGATGGTCTCAGCAGCAGCGCTGCTAGCAGGTGGAGTTGAAACGGTGCAGGCCGCTGATGCTCAGAGAGAACGGTCACTAGAGTGGTCACTTGTGCGTCATCCTGCACTGTTCAAACAATCCACCGTCAATAGCGAACGCAATTTCTTATCCCCACCCCCACTTGACCCAGATTAGTATTTTTTAAACAGCAGCCGTGCACTACGCACACTACGCAATTCATTGGCCAAGAAAAAGAGACAAATGGCACAGTGGACAAAAGTTAAAAATTAAGATGACTGAAAGCGTCATCATTTCCTTTCCGTTACATTTTCTAAAGATACCATTACCTTAAAGATACCATTAACTTGAATTATTTTGGCCACAATAATCGTGTAGTAAATATCGGGTATCTGTGCCGCCCTAATATTTATCTTCACACTCGTAGTGATGTGACAAAATGATCGTGACGAGAAACACAAAAGGGGTGGCAACAAATGAGACAGACTCAATGAGACATTTTGCTTCTGCCCGGAACGTACCTTTTTGGAGTAGTGCGTGCTCTGCAGGTCTCCGGCGGCGAGGACCCGCTCCCACAGTTTGAGGGGGATGGCGGAGACGTGGTGGGAGCAGGTGATGGCGGAGCTGTGGAGGGGAACCAGGTACGGCGTCTGAATGACCGGCCAGCCCTCCGTCTGCAGGTCAATCACCACCAGCTCCTCCTCTACCAGGACCACCAGCGCACTGGGGTCTCCTGCAGATCGACAGAGAAGAGCAATAACAAACTGCCGTGGGCTCATTTCAATATTACTGGAGTACCGTTTTATATGTGGTGGGCGGGGCTACAGCCACACTTGTATATGTTTTTGTTTTAGAAGACGATCCCCGCAGACATGAGTGTGTGCCGGTGTAAACGGGGAAGCAGATTGTCACGCTGCGCTTGGTTGCTTAGTTACAGAAAACACAAGCGAGCGTTATTGTGCTTCCCATATTACAAAAGGTCTTAAGGGGCCGGTTCCACTTCCCGGAGCCTGCCACCGTTTTTACAGTAACCCAGGTTCCTGACCCGCTGGAGGGAAGGGAGGCACGGGAAAACCAGGACCAGTACTGTGCGCGGCAGACCGTCAGACCCTGACACAGTAAAATGAGAAGTTTTCTAAAAAAGAGACTCTGGTGCTCAGAAACACTACCACTTTTTTTGTCCACAGGTGCCACCAAAATTGACAAAACATTTGCATTTCTATGGAGGAGAAATCAGATTACTGCAGACAGTTGACTCAAAGTCGACTGAAATGAACGTCGGCGCATCGCGTCACACAGTTTCCCTCCAAATTGAGGGAAAAGAAGGAATAATCCAATTAAAAGAAAGAAAGAAAAATCTGGATCTGACTTCTTTGGAAATACCTCATGCTCACCTACTAAAATTGCACAAAATCGGAATCTAAGCAATTTTCCCCTTCAAGCTTTGCTGAGCAGCTTCCTTTCCACAACTGTGCGTGAGTGTGTTTGCCATATGTCGGGTATTTGTTTTGGTGTATGCGTTTGTGTTTCGCCTGCCTGTGTGCTGTGGTCCGCCTCTGATGGCGAAGAAGTCGATGATCCGGGAGGTGAAGTCCAGAGCCACGTGTGCTTTACTGTGGATCACTGTGATGCAGTGTCTGTCCCCGTAGCTGGCCCTGGGCATACCACCGCTGAACAGCAGGAACGGAGGCCTACACACACACACAAAGACACACACACACACAAAGACACACACACACACACACACACACGTTCAAGTTCAGTTCAAGTTTGCACAGAGGTTAATGTGTAACACATCTGGGAAACAAAGTTAAACATTGGAGCGGTGAGGACGTTAGACTTTCACTGAGGGAGGATAAATGAATAGGAATAATTTGAACTCACCCGTCTTCTGTAGGTAGCTGAACTATTTTAGAAATGGCCTTGCAGGGGAAATGTCCTGCAGCGGAAAAGACGGGTCATCATCAGCCTCCAGAAAAATACCCATTTCATGCAGTAAGGGGAAAGAAAAAAAAAGCAGTGGACACCTCACCATAAGGAATGTCTGATTTCTCCTCCTCCTCGTTCGGATCCTCGCCGCCCGCCATCCATCGACAGTAACTCCCATCGCTGTGCGAGCTGAGAAGGTGGCCTCCGTCCTCTGTCCACCACACACTCTCCAGTTGCTACGGTTATGTAAACAATTAAATAAATACCACGATTAAGCTGGCTGGTTATGACCACAGCTCACTCGGGACTGGCTGGTATTCTGTCCAGGTCTCATGGCCTTGCGCTGAGCTACAGAACGGTTACCTGTGTGGCGGGGATGTGCTGGAGGGCCCGCTGTTTCTCCAGATTCCATATGACCATGAGACCTCGCCCGTAGCCAATCACGACCTGGTTCGGGTCCACCGGGTTCTCGTGCAAGGCCTCTACGTGTTCCAGATTCCTGCGGCCGATGTAGTCGTCGGGCACACTGGAGGAGACGGGACAGAGAGGGTAAACGAGGGGGAGAGGAAAGAGCGAGAGCCGGGGGCAGGACACCAACCTCAGCATCGATCTGTAGGTACCGAGAGGCAGTGCACCACAGTGAAGTATCTAGACACACATAACCGTGTGATTGTGCTTTATTTAGAATATTTAATTTGACCGCTTTGTACCTTGCAATCAGACGACCCTCTCCAATGGGAAACCGAAGCTAATATATCCGTCTATGCTCTCTTCATAGACAGCAGACACTATTGACAAAAAGGGTCATTTCATCTCGCAGAGCACAGAAGTCGCTGGTGTACCGCGGCCTCGATGCGTTCGTTCATTTGCGTTATTGTGTGACTGGTGAATCCAAACTGACCCTTTAAAAACACCAAAGTCACACGACAAACAAACTAAATGATGGAGCGAGCGGTAGACCAGCTAGTCCAGTGTGCAGGGAGGTAAGATAACTGGTTTTGTGTATAGAGTCTTGTGCCGTTGAAGAGAGCATAGATAACGACAGGAGTTTTCCCGTCACTTTAAAACTGATTCACATTTTTTTAGGTGTCTAAAATACATCCACAGCAGTACATTGCTTTGCTGGTACTCCGATCTGTTTCTCCAAACTCCATCTACTACAGGTAATACACCGGCTATGGAACAGTACCTCACGCAACCTCACTTCCAAAACACCCGATCTGTCCCTTTAACTTGCTTCTACAGAAAGTTTGGTCTTTTTTACAGTTGAGGAGATGGATTTAGGGATCACAAACGACAGAAGTCTCACATACTCTCCCCAGGTGGGATCAATAGAGGCCTTAGACCCTCACTGGGCCTTTCCCACTAAAAGCTCAAGTCCAACACTGCTAAGAGCCTGGACATTATTCCCAAAGCCCCCAGGTTGTGCCTGTGTGGCATTTACTTTTTGGTGATTTGAGTTATTGCTCATTCGCTTGACAGTCTGTGCCACGAGTGCGGAACAAAAAAAAAAAAAACTTTACCCGTATTATTGAGGGGTCCTAATTCAAACAAACAAATAAATAAATAAATAAATAAATAAATAAATAAATATCTCATTTGGGTTGATATTGTGGTTCTATGGGACATATTAAATAATTCAACAAAAATAAAATCACTCTCCCTGTCCCAGGAGTGTTTGTTTTCTACTTGGGTTTAATACACATGACACATGACGACCCGCTTTGCAGAAACATCCGGCTCCATTTCATATGACTGTAATCTGGTATATAGTTGTTCCTGGACACGTCAATAACAGATGCTGTGAATGCTGTTGACTTGGAGACTATTTAAATGAGATGGCGACGGTTGCGCAGACGTGTCTCCGTCCCCAGCTCATTGTTATGGTGATGTGAGATTGCGGCTAGAAACCGTGCGTGCTGCGGTTGCCGACCTGCTGGCCACTTGGTCGAGACTGATGTTCCTCTCTTCCAGCTCTCTGAACCCCGGGACTTCCACGATGAAGACGTGTCCTCCTTCTGTCCCCAGCAGCAGCAGCTCCCCTGAGGAATGAGCCAGCACTGCGGTCACTCTGGTCACACTTGGAGGGGCACTGAGGAGGAGGAGGAGGAGGAGGAGGAGGAGGAGGGAGAGGAGGAGGCAGTGAGATCACTTGGGGGAATGAAGGACAGTTTGTGTAAAGCCGGGCGATAGCTAATCTGCTGGTTATTGTCTCGATGATCATTTGGTCTATAAAATGTCAGAAAACGGTAAAAGAACAGTTATATTTTCACACAGTTATGTTTTAGCTTTTCAGTTTACCATAATATGAAGAAAAACAAATGCATAAAACGTTTAAGAAGAACCAGGAAATTGGTTTGTAATGTATGTTAAAAAAAAAAATCATTGCAGATTGATTTTCTGCCCATTGGCGAATTGATTAAATCGAGTAATCATTGCTGCTCCAGTTCAGCGTGTTCATAAAGAATTCATCAAACTGGGTTGATATGCAGTGCCTTGATGGATATGCCTTTTGGAGCCCCGGGAACTCAATCAGAGCCATGTTGCTCCAGTCTAGAGAGGCTTGTGTTTCAGTGAGATCCTGAGAACTGCTTAGCAACTGGGAGGTACTACAGCCGGATGAGGAACATTTGGGGGTGGGAGGTGGGTGGGGGGGAGGGGGGGGCACAAACTACACACCCAGCAACCACAACTGGTGCCAATATTCTTTGGTTGAAATGCAGATACAATCCAGAGGTTCCCAAAAATGTTTTCTTGAGAACTACCCACGGCGGAAAAGGGTCAAGAAAGGGGTGTGTGTGTGTGTGTGTGTGTGTGTGTGTGTGTGTGTGTGTTACCCAGGTGGTCCAGTGAGAGTGAAGCGTCCTATCTCCAGAAGTTCAGAGAGTCCCTTGTGAGCTTTTAAAGTCCACATGTGCAGACTGTTGTCATCCAGCAGGGTCACCAGTTCAACCTAAATGTAAGCAACAATCAATCAATACTGTCCAAAAAGCTATTAAAACATTTTCCAGCAGGGAATACAGTTCCATACAAAAGACCGTGTCCTCTATGAAAGACAAGGCGGGCTACTTTAAAGCTACTACGAGGAACTTTCATTCTGACGATTTTGGCGGTCCCTGTGGACAAAAGCGGTAGTGTCTCCGAGCACCAGACTCCATTTAGAAAACCTCTCCTTTTACTGCAGCGGGGTCCGACAGTCTGCCCAGCGCAGTCCTGGTTCTTCCCCCCTTACCGCCGGCGAGCCCTGCAATACGCCGTGGCCAACAGCGTGGCGTCGGTGTAGCGGAGCGTCGGGGCTCCTAGGAGCCGCAGCTGCCAGCCGCTCAGCTCACCAATACCTGCCGGAGCTACGACTGCAGATCCAAGGCGGCAGTGAAGCCGGATCTGGGTCCGTCTGCGGCGGACGAGTCTCTGCTGGAGTCTGAGCTGAAGGAGTTTGTGGTGAACCTGCGTGATTTAATCCGACCCAGTGGCACTCTCTGATGGTCTCATTTATTAACGTAGGTCACGTGGAGGCATCCGTATCACATTGGGAGTGTTCCATAACCGGTTAAAAGTTCCTCATAGTACCTTTAAAAAGCAGAACTACCACCGTTTAATGTTCTTTGACTGTACCTGGTGGGGGAGGAAGTGCACCTGTGTCACGGCAGCATTCTCATCATGTAGGCCCATGAACTCGACACCCGGAGCTCCGTATCTGACCGCTGGTCAAGGACACACTGACGAGGATTTGATTTTTGGTATTAAAATACAAAGAAATTGATTTGTGGACATTGTTTGGCAAATATTGTGAAACAACATGACCGGTGATGCGATCCAAAAGGAAGGCTTGTTTTTTTCTTTAATCTCGACTTAAATTTAAAACTCTCTGACTCCGTGTGAAGCATCCGGCATAATATTCATTCAAAGATTCCCCTTCATCAGTTTTCCATCCAGGAACAATCTGCTACATTGTGTGAACTGGATCACCCTAATGAGAGAAGGCATCCAAACCAGAGGGGGGTGTGGGTGTGTGTGTGTGTATATAGAGTGCACCGACTGGCTCCGTCAATGAGCAGAATTGTGTGACAGGGCCGGGGCGACACAGGACTCCGCCGGGGCGCCGTTGATACGCAGCGTGGGAAAGTGAAAAGCACCTGAACCAGGTACCCATGTGAACCGCAGACGAGGACTTAGCGGCGTCACAGACTTTCATTATCACAGAACCTGCCTCAAGTTCAAACATGACAGATTCCGCCCTGGCAACTATTCTCTCTCTCTCACACACTCACACTCACACACACACACACACACACACACGAGGATACAGTTTGATGGCCCCGGAGCGGGTGCCGATGGCCAGCAGCTGCAGGGAGGGACTGTAACCCAGAGCACTGGGCTGGTGGGGGAATCCATGCTCCACTGTCTGAAGAGGAGAGAGAGTGGACAGACAGGGCGGGGTTGGGGGGGGTTATGGTGAGACCGGGCAGAGACAAGGATAGAGACAAGAGACTGCAGGGGGGAAACACCCTGCAGATGACAGCATGTGGACAAGAAATAGGAAGGTTTTATTTAAGCTTTTTTTTTTTTTTACTAGGCAAATGTTAATTCCTTTTGCTCGAGTTGCATAGAAAACGTTTTTTTACTCTGATTGAATGCATGAGGTGGTGAGTTCTTTACACTATGACAGGTTTCCTGAAATTAGATTTAGATAGATAATCAATCAATCAATCTCATCATGATACGCATCGTATCGCCAGCCCTACTGGCTTCTGAATCATCATTTATTCATCACATGTACCAAATAAACATCAACAGCAGTCGTCGTCATTCAAGTCAGAGCCACTTTATGATTCAGTTTGAAGCAGTAAAATTCGGACTTTACAAAGCGCTCCACAATAAAAGCTTAAACGAAAAGACCAAAACTGTACGCAAGTAAATAATTCCTCCAGTGCGGATAAATAACAAAACTCACAAGTGCACAAAATAAGGCTTATAAATAGATGTGACATCTCATATTGCTCGGTCCGACGTATGCGTCACCTGCATGAGTTATCTATATCACATGTTCTGCTTTTTAAATAAGTGTATGTCCGGGAAACGATGCATCATTTATACATCTGGCCCTTCATCGCCTTTCATCTGTTCACTTTAAAGAACTTCTCTCTTTTTAACTAGTGACTGTACAGCAGATAAACCAATACAAATGGTTTGCATTTGGCATGTTTGTTCTGGGTTTTTTTTCTCCTTCTTTTAATACATACATTTCTGTGAATCATCTTTCAAATGAATGTCGCTCAGAAAGAAAGAAATATGCTCATGTGACCATGACCTCTTATTTGTTTATTTAGCAGGTAGGTGTCAACACAAAATGACACTTAACACCAGGTAACATTTGGCAAATTCAGTTTGATAAAGCTGTGCACCTCTCTGCAGTGCTAATGCACCAAACTAGTTAATAATTAACCGTAAAAAGACTTGTGACCGATCAATGCCGTCATAATCTTCTTCTTTTTTTTTTTTTTTTTTAAATTAGCAAAACTCAGAGGAGCGGCTTGTCGCTATACAAAGAATAGCTTGTCCACCTTAAAATAAAGAAGGCCAGTCCACCTTAAGTGAGTCTGGGCTGAAGTTGTCGCTAACTTCGGGCTTATCCAAAATTAGCATCCCTGCACCAAAACACAGAGACACAGCTCAGGGGGAAGTGTGCAAACACCAGGAGGCAGGTTTTGGGTTGTTCCAAGTAAAGCTTAATGATAAACATTCTTCAGTAAAGAACATTAATAAAAAGATAACGAGGACCAGATTTACTTTTTGGGGGAGTCTGCTGCTGTTGTGATGTGTCCTGTCAGGGATTACTTCTCACTGGTTTTAACAGACGTTACAAATCACCCCAATCCATCGGCTCCCTGCTCCTTTTAGAAACTGATTTTAAGATTTTACTGATCACTTTGAAAGCCCGTCTGGGCCCCGAGATATATAGCAGGTGTGTGTGTGTGTGTGTGTGTGTGTGTGTGTGCGTGTGTGTAGCTCCATGTCTTTGGCGCGACCTGCCTGAGGAGATGACGCTCGCTGTAATCTTTTAAAATCACTTCTTAAAACCTTCTTTTACATGATGTTGTCCTTTTACTGCTATATTTTATTATTTATATAATTTTTTTTGTTCTCATTGAAATCGATTGGTTTTGTGGTTTCATCTACTGTGCTGTTTGATCAGGGTGTAACTCTTACCATAGTCTTGCTTTTGTTTGGCCTCACTGTTGAGCTTTGTCTGTCAAAGCACTTTATAAACTCCGTTTTTTTTTAAAAGACGATAAACAAATAAAGTCACCGTTACTCGCCTTGTTGAACTGGAAGAGCTCCTGTTTGAGTCGATCCCTCTGGGACTCCTGGCCGTGTCGCCTGAACCTCTTCATCCTGTCTCAGCACCAGCGGGGAGCCTGAGGGGCCTGAGGGGCCCACTGACGCACGCTGCAGGGAGGAAAGAGGAGGTGAGAGGCGGAACCGCGTGTTCAATTACAGATCCTGCGCTTATTTCTCCCTTTACGTGACACACAGATTAAGTGCTGTCCCATTTGGTCTTCCTAGTTAAATCTAGGTACTTAAAATGGTATGAGATAGTGAAAGTGGAAGAAAAAAACAAAACACTGAGGTGGTCGGGTGGAGGGCAGATGTGGAACAGACCATCCTCTGCAAATATGCCACAAATCGATTGCTGCTGGAAGAAAAAAAAAGGTGTAGTAATAAGAAATTTCTTTCAAAAAAATGTCTTCTTTCAAAAGGAGTTAGTCAAACGGTTCTGCTGTTTCAGACAATATCTTATCTGATATCTTTTATAAGTCATTTGGCTCTGGAATCTATGGAGCCTCAGGTAGCTGAAAAACTGAAGATGAGAGAGTGAAATTCTAGAGGCGGAGTCTGGCCCTTCTCTTGTCAGCATGCACGCACGCACGCAGATAAAGAGCCAGAGGTCAGTTAGAGCAAGACTAAGGAACTATTGTTTGGCCACAGACACAGACACACAGACACACACACACACACACACACACACACACACACGGCGGCGGCTGATGAAAACACCTGCGACGCACAAAGGCGGACTTCATAGAAGCCCCTTCAGAGAAAGAAGGAAGCAGGAAGACAAAGCAAAACGAAAAACATCCATCACCCTTCCATTTTTGGGTTTTTAAAGCATCACATAGGAAGTCCAGCGTGTTGTACCAGAGTGTTGTACCAGAGTGTTGTACCATAGTGTTGTACCAGAGTGTTGTACCAGAGTGTTGTACCAGAGTGTTGTACCAGAGTGTTGTACCATAGTGTTGTACCATAGTGTTGTACCATAGTGTTGTACCAGAGAGCGTTTACCAGGGCCCAAAGGCTCCACGACTCGCTAAACTCCATCACGTGGAGGGAAGGTTCAACCACAGAGCGCCATCGAGGCCTCATCGTCTGTGCCGTCTGCTCTGCGAGGCCCTCGGCTCGCTGGCTCCTTCACTCATGGACACTCAAACTGTGTCGACGAAAGCAGCTCGGCAAAGCAGTAAGGGGGGAGGGGGGGGACTCATAACTTGCGGTCGGACATTTGATCCGCAGCGGCACAAGTCTGTGACAAAAAGGCCCTGCGCCATGAGTCAGGAGTTTTCCGTCTGGGCCAGCTCATTTGCCTCGGTCCAAACCGAGACATAGTTCTGGTATTACCCTCATGTCAGCGGTGCGGCCGTGACTCACTGCTTTGGGTTGCGTCACACATTTCCCACTCCGGCTTCCGCAAAGAAAAAACAAAAGAAGAAAAGAAAAGGGCGACGCTACCCTGGACACGGCGGGGCTGACCGGGGCTCGTTCGCTGGCCTCAACTGTTGTTAGAGCGGGTCGACTTTCTCAAAAGAGAAATAGTCGTCTCCTGGTGAGGAGCGGTGTGGCCGGTCACGTTATTTTGCCGCCGATACTAAATGCTGTGAACAGAGGATCCATATTGGCAGATACCGATCCGTCTTGTTGTTTGATTATGGCCGCTGGTCTACGACGATCCATCCATCCATCATTTCAACTGCTCTGAAGTCGGTGTAAACCATTAAAAATTATAAAAGTCATCCTTTTACCTTGTAGATTTTATGGATTAAAACAAATGTCAGTAGTTTTAATGATGATGCATTATAAGCTGCTTAGTTTAGTGTAAACACGTCATAATTCATCTCTAATATCTATTTAAGACGCTGTGAAAACATCTCCTTTAAACAACTGGATTTATTCAAGTTCCTCACCAAAACTACATATTACGTGTTCACGTGTGAACACATCATGATAACGTTGTAATTTACCTTTGCCCAATACTCATTTTACTGAACAGAACCTGAACGCATCATAATGCAAGTGAACTTAACCTTCGTTAGTGGCAACACTATCGTTAACTAGCTCTCCTCCTGTCGATTCAAACAGATGAGTCAGAAAACGGCGACTAGAAAAGCATGAATGATGTCCTGATTACATATTTTACTGAATATTGGCAGATAACGATCGCCAGTAAAACTATATTTCACACTGTGATGGTTAACGTTAAACTGTGTAATTAATCCGCGGTTCACACGCGTGCTGAACCGTGAGACAGACAGACCTCGCTCTATAGTTATATGAACAGAACGTGTAAGTATCTTGCCACAGAGATAATTTTCTGTAATAATCCACAATCTAATCCTTTTGGTTATGACAATTGACCAAATTGGCACAGGGGGTCAAAGCAAACTGTTAAAGGATCGAAATGTATTGATTTCTTAGGAAGAAAATGCATTTCCTTAAGATATTTAGACTGCGAGTACTGCAACAACTGAGCAGCCAATTACAACCTTCACAGTACGGGCCTGGGGGTTGATCAACAACTAACATGCGTGTTGTTGCAGGGGGTTACAAGCTTGTAGTCCTTGTAGACACAGTAAGTGTGTGTGTGTGTGTGTGTGTGTGTGTGTGTGTGTGTGGGTGTGTGTATGTGTGTGTGTGTCCCAGGAGAAGCAGCGGAGCAGCAAAGAGGGAGCTCAAAGCCATAAGCTCTGCTGACAATGGCAGGGTGGGAGGTCCGCTTCACAAAGCTTCTAAAGGGGCTACGAGAGGGATCTGCTGATGGAAAACCAGGAGTAGCAATGCAACCCCTACATATGCGGAGACGTAAAACGGCTTTGGGGGGGAAATAAACAGCCAATCGGCACACGCTACACGTCAGTTGCGAGTTCCTCTGCAGTCGTCAGACGTCCTAATCCCCCGGCCGCTTCTCTCCGATCAGATTAATTGCGGCCTTTCAAGTAACCTGACAGACATTAGAGCACAAATTGCCCGTTCATTAAAAAGCACCCGGGTGTTATTTCTGCACCAGCTACTTATCAAAAAGGCCACGGCTGGGAACGAACGTCACAATTATGTGAACAGCAGTGCTGTTTAAAGCTGTCAGTTCAGACAGTTAGATTAACCTCCTCCTCTGCTCTCTCTGAGCGTCTTGTACAGTCTGGCTGTGGCCGAGAAGAGTCCTCTGAATATTCAACACACGACCGCACTTTTAGACGACGATGCACTTGATCACAATCAGGCGGCAACCTCCGGTTCTGCAGAGTGAAACCAATGCGGAAGCGTCGTAAAATGTGCCTGCTCTCTAATGGCCATCAGGGGGCGACTCCTCTGGTTGCAAAAATAAGTCTGATTGCATAGAAGTCTATGAGAAAATGACCCTACTTGATTTATTCCCTCAGTAAACATGAGTTTATGGTCTCAATCTCTAGTTTCAAGTCTTCTTCAATACAGCATGATGTTCATTTAGTAAATTATGGTCCATTTAGAGTCAAATAGACCATAGAGCAGGCTATGATGTAGGGCGGGGCTTACTGTGATTGACAGGTCGCTGCCGCTACCAAAGACGTATACAGCATCCAAATATGGTAACTTCCGTTCATTGGCTTCAGAACGAAAGTCCACAAACCAACGGGTGATGTCACGATAACTACGACCACTTTTTAAATAGTCTCAGAACAATAGATAGGCGAGCAACGGAGGAGGATCCCTCTATCAGAAGTGTGATAGCTGTCATGTTTACAGAATGAACAACACATTCTAGCTACCTAGCAACGGTAACGGCTCTGTGTAAAATTAGGCGGGACGAGAGACATAGTTCACCGATTGGTTAATATCACGGAGAACCTATGCCAAGGCTTTTTCACGCCATTTATTTGCATGTCAATATATTTTTTCTAATTGTTTTTTTTTTTTCACGAGTACTTTCGCATAGAACGGGAATATTACGGTGCAAAAAGTGACCATTTTTGGGGGGAACGATGTCTATTTTCTTTCGCACCACGAACTAAAGCATCAACCAATCACATTGTGCGGAACGGGTTGAGTTGTACCTCTATTTATGAAACAACCACATGGCGGCTCCGCAGTCCGAAACAAGACATCAAACTTTATTACTCCTTTTCACCTCGACTAAAAGCAGCGCCGGCCAGATTCACTCCTTCCGTTCTTACCTTTCACAATAAAAGCCCTATCCACACAGGAGAATATATATTCCCCAGTCCTTTAACATGAGAAGTTTGGCTTCTTTTGTTAAATGAAAAGGTGATCATAGTAAAAGTTTAAATGATAACCAGCCCCACACCTGATCAGTTGTTACTTAAAAGAAATGTGGGTATCATTTCAAAATGCCTCATGAATCCATGAGAACATTTTTTATCTGACTGATGTTTTCTGTTTCTAGATGGAACATATGTTTATCCGTGTTCTTTAAAAAAAAGATGTAAAAATGTAAGTTACAAAAAAAATAGATAGATAGATAGATAGATAGATAGATAGATATCTATCAACTCTTAAACATAGCCTTCTGCAAGACATTATACTTAACAATGAACATTTCTTTCTTTAGGTTCCACTTGAGCTTATCTTGGATTTTAAAAAAAGTCTTTCATGGGTATTAATACTCAGAACTGAAAGGAATTTTTCAGATTTGCCCTAGTGTTAGAGGGAAACTGTTGATTTACATTGACAAGACTGTGGACAAGGTTGTTACTGTGACAGGGAAGCACCTGGTATCACGGTTTCAGGTTAATCAGAGGAACAATGGCAGTTCAGAAGTGAGAGACTCAGAAAGAGACCAGCCAGTTTCAGCAGAGCTCTGCACAGTGAGGCCTCGCTCTGCTGTCAGATATGGATTTTCCCAGGAATTCCACTCGGCAGTAAGGGAGGGGGGTGTAGGGGGAGGAGGGAAATGAACTTGTGTCGAGAAACCGGCAAATGACAGCGAACGCCGCGTCCGTCACCACGCTGTTTGATCTGCGGTGAGCTCATCTCTCGGCAGGATGAGGTCACGCACAGTATTTACCTGTGATAGCAAATCAAATGAGCTTATTGACTCTTCTCACACGGGCCACATTCAGCAGCTCTGTCTGCTTTGAATGCGTCACCTCCGCCGTCCAATACACCATCCCAAAAGTCCCTCTGTTAAACTGTGCTATCTTTCGTTCCCCACAGTTCGGTGATGTCATCAAATTCCCAGCATATCAACCGAGCCATCTAAGTTGAGAAGGGAGTCAACGGAGGAGAGAGAGAAAAAAAAAAAAAAAAAAAAGGTGCATAAACATGCCTGAACACGACAATAACAAACCTCAAGAGGAGGCGGCGGCTCGACCAGCAGAGCTGCTGCATGGACCGCGTCTGTCAACGACATAGCTAGCATAGCGCCTCGGAGGACCAGCCAACGGCCAGGAAATGCCTGGTAATCCAAAGCATTCTTCTTACGGACTGCAATCAGCAGCTGTGCTGGAATTTGCTGCAAGAGTGTGCAAAAAATAAATAAAAACAATAACAAAAAAATAGGTGCAAAGATAAATCAGCCACTACCTGAGTGGCACCTGATCAAGTCAAAGCATTAAACACTTAAACACACTTCATTCATATTCATGGTGTTAAAATGCAGCTAGAGAAGAAACCATATTTACACACAGACACACACACACCTACAGTTGGAGCAGAACCGGTTTGACAGCCGCTGGAGGGAGAACTGGCTTTCACACATGGTCTGATCACAACAACACTCACACTCGGGTGATAAGGCACCAAATAAGAGTGAAAGTGCGCGGCTCTGACACCTCTCCGTGATCTCGGGCTGGACATCACTGAGCTATTCTTGGTCGCGGTGATGAAGAGGAGCCCTCTCAAGTCAGCGTTGGCTGGCGTGTCGGGGGTTCGAGCACGATTTTGTGTCAGGTCGGCGGCGCGGCGGGAGGGAGAAGAGGGAGGGAGGGAGGCATGCGAGTAGAATGAGTCGCAAACCATCAGGTGTGTCGTGCCGAAACTTGGCTTAAGGCCGAGAGAGAGCGAGCGACATTGGAAAAGTTGCTTTTGCCCGTGCGGCTTGGGGAGAGAGGAATGCGGTGGACGAGACGGAGCGGGAGGAGGCCGTCGGGCCCGCTGAACATTACAAGAAACGCTTCCTTCCACACTGTCCCCAACAAAGCAGACAAGAGATCTTGTCAGCTTCGGGCGTGGCTGGTAGGATATCATATCTCCCAACTCACTGCCTCTTTCCTGTAATCAGAACCGGGGGGGGGATGTAGTCTTTACCAAGACTACATTTCCACGTAGGCAAAAAATAAACATCCCGGTCCTTAGTCCCGGTGACACGATTCACATTATCAACAAAAGACACGGTACACATGTCGAGTCTGAAAACAGGAGTATATGGACTGACGGTGAGGGGGGAGTGTCAGAGAGCACTGGTGTTACGGATCGGGTGGTGTCTCGGTTTACTGGTGACAATGTGTCGGTGTTTGCTTGGACACAAGTGTTAAAACACAAGGTAATATTTAGCAGTTCTTGGGAGTATTCTCGTCTTCAATATCCAAAAAGAGATGCTGGACTTTGGCCAAAAGACTTTCGGTCGCATTTTTAATATGGAAAAATGAATTTGCTGCAAAATCACTTTTGACTTTCAGCTCTACATTTAACTAAACCGATGGTCGCCCGTCTAAATAACACAGCCAGGTCACTTGGACAACCATGTTAAGTGTCTAAGTTACATTTGCATTAAAATTGCTTCGTTAATTAGTTAATTGTTGGGGCCAAATCACTCACACTTAGCAGCTACAGCGCAGACAAAGGCAGCACCAGGCTTCAGTCACATATCAAAACATTGTCATTTGTGACCTACCAGCAACATGTCATTATTACTCGAATGAGACAGCTATGTAGCTGTTATTAAGCGGCTTTGTTGAATACTCCATCCTGATTGGTCAATTACGGCAATGTGTCCACATATTTTTTTAATTAGCTAAAGCAATCAAAATTATTTTTAGATCAATAAAACCATTTTTAAATGAATATGTTGTGTCTTCAGTGAGTAGACCGCCTCACTTTAAAGGGTCCCGTTCGTCCTGTCGGGGTTCATTTCGTGTTTAATTTATAGAAAATAGTTGGAAAGTTGAATCCCAGTTAGACATACGTAGAGAAAAAACACATTGCCCAAGAGAAATGTACTGGACGTGCAGCCTGGGGGTTTTTGATGTGGACTTTGATTATGTTAACGCCATTTTTTTTTTTTTTTACACACTCTCACAATGAGCCATGTCCTGGCACATCTGCCCTAAATAGAGCGAGCGAGGGGGACATTCTGCACCATTTCTACTTCCTGTGCAATTCCATTAGCAAGCGACAGAAAAAGAAAGAAAGAAAAAAAAGGCTCGTTTTCCTGCCAGATAATGTGTTGCACATTGGGAGAGGTGCAAACAGGGAGTCGGGTTAACAGTTAACAACGCCAAACACAGCGTGACTGTCTCGAGCCAAGCGCTCCGTTTGAACTTTACAAGCCTCTGTGACAGCACATCTCACCGGTGTGAGCTCAGGTACATTCACTTTCCTGTCCCAAAAGTTTCGCATCATTTGTGCAACTCAAAGAGCCCCCCAAAAATAAGCTCAAGACTACGCCGCTAAACACACGGATTTGGGAGCGGCCTTTTTTTATTTTGCCTCCATAATGGCTGCAGGTGGACTTTACCGTGCAGGTGTAACAGCCACCGAGAACAAAGGCTTTTTGTTTGGGTTCGTCTTGTGCCAATGCAGGTGGAGCTGCAAGGACACAGCCTTTGTCCTTGGAGCGGTATCCTGTCCCGATTGTGGGGACTCCGTCTGTGCAACTTTGGCCTGTCAAAGTTGCCCATACTGCGAGACTAGGATTTAAAGAGACAGGAGGACTATAGGTGACATATACGTGAGTTTACTGGACGAGCATGCAGTCCACACCGGAGGACTCAAACGCATCACAGCTTCGTACTACAAACGAGCCGATTGAGAGTTAGCTTTGGCTGAGTGGACAGATAAGAGCGGGGGCTGTGCTCGTGTATGTGTTCTACGTGTTGTCGTTTTGTTGTGAATTACCCCGAAACTAGCCAAACCGGTGAAACGCCTCTTGCTCACACACACACCCCCTCCCCAAACGCACCAATTACTCATGCTAGAAACCAGACCGTTGACTCAAAGGGCGCTTACTGACATACCTGCTGGGGAGACACGCCTTGCTCGAGGTTATACGTTTCCGTAATGATGCAACCCTCCATCTCCCCAACCACCACTCACCTGGCCGCACAGCGAGGTCAGCGGGAAACGGTTTCCTCAGGTACAACCGGCAACATGGGTGAAAACCATTTATCCGTTTCCTGATCATTGTCTGGAACGTCACCGGAGACGAGTCCCTTTTTTTGGGCCAAATCAACAGCTTCCAAGTGCCCCCGCTGTGCGTTAACGCCTACCTACTTTACCTAGGAGTAGGTTCCCCATAGAAGCGAGGTTTGATGGAAGTTTAAAGTTTAGTGAACAACAACCTAGGCAATGGTTGGCAAGCCATGACAAAAAAAACGCATTCATACCAATCTTCATACAAGAAAATGCCGATTTAATGTGGGTGTCGTTATAGACACATCCTCCTTTTCCATAGAACATGACTGACGAGTTTTTCTCCAATTCATTTAACCTAGTCAATACCAATACTTCGGCATGGAAGAAATAACGTTACATCAAGCAGACCACTGAAGCACAACACGGGCTGTAACAACTTGAATTTGTAGGTGGTTTATTTGACTGCACACGTAATGTTGTTTTCCAGTGGAATACGTGTGTGTGTGTGTGTGTGAACCAATTCCTGAAAGTTCAACGTATAACATAAGCATGTATGTAGCGGGGTCAACGCTGCCCACTCCGCGCCTGTGAAATGTGCACACGAGCCGGTCGTTGCGTCTGGCGCGAGCGTTACGCCGCGTTTGATTTCGGGGTGGACTATTAGTTGTTAGCCAGCTAGCCGGTCGGCAACGGGGGGAGACCGATATCTGGCTAACCTAGCAACTTCTAGTTAGCTCGAGTTGGAGCCGTTCAGGCGGCGGACAGAAAGCCCGGTGGCTGCGCTGAACACACGGTCACGTCAGTTCAGCTGCTCGTTAGCCCCACCGGCTCTCGAGCAAACACCTGTTGGCACGAGCTCCCAACCCACCTGATTCCAAACAGCCGTCGCTCAGAGGACGTCCACCGTTCTCAGCCGCTGGGTACGAGTCCACCCCCGGCCAGCGTCGGGTGATTTAGTTGGCTGAAGCTCTATCCTCAAAAAGTCAGGGGGGCAAAAAAAATGTGACCAGACCGTAAGCGAGCAACGTGACTCCCAGAATCCAAGCGACAGTGTATTTCGCCTAGGGAATATCACGACTGAGCCTCAGTTGGAAACTAAAACGGTGACTGGTGCTCCTTCTTTTTCCACTGCCGCGGTGGTAACCTCGGTGTTTCCTGCTAGGCTAAACTTCAGTTTTGCTAACTCCTCCCTTGTGATGCATTCAAGTGCACCTCGTTAAACTCCCACCAAAACCCGCCCATCCTGGCCCACTTCCGCGTTGGCTTCTGTTCCAAAACATTTCATAGGTCACAGCAGTTTTCCCCTGAATTTTTGCACTAAGGGCTTCTTTCATCATCTTTCTTGAGACAGGATACTGTCCATATTCTACTTCAGTTTGGATTAAACAACAATTATTTCGATAATAATTCAGCTCCCACGAAGCTTTGAGCTTGTCTACTGGGAAATATGGTTGTTGGTTAACAAATGTTGATTTTATGTTTGTTAAAATTCTGAGGTGTTTACATTATTTTATTATAACGGAGATACTGAATGTAGAATATGGACAAACATTTTTTGTAGAGGTTTATTTTTAGTCAAATTCTTAGCATTTTCTCATAAATTCAATTTTAAGCAACAATGGTTCCGCACATACAATTGCCATACTCTAACTAAAATGCAGAAGAGAGATGCGAGTTCTTTTGATGGATCGGTTCTGTTGGACCGCATTTTAAAGCAGCAACCTGGCAATGGCAAGCAACAATAACAGGCGACAGTTGCTTATAAACATTCGCTATATTTACACGTAAACAAGAAACGAGGTTATTACACTACAATAACATCTGAAACCCATATTTACACAAGAACATTCCGCAAAGGGTAAATCTGTCACGACGTAGACAATGAGTGGAAGCAAACCGTGGACAAGAATGCTATTGGATTAAAAAAAAATCCCATTGAAAAAGCCTATAATTTGATCTGACCTTTCCTTTCGCTCACAAGGAAGGTTTATGAAAACATACACGGATACCACAGTTTCTGCAGAGCTTCCTTCCAGCAGAAAATTCAAACAAGACAGGAACTTTTGTTTATTTAAAAAAAAAAAAAAGTTTTAAATCAAGATACCAAATGAAAAGTATGCTTTAAAATTCTGTTTATTCCCACACATTTAAATTACAGAATATTTCTGATCATTTCATTTTAGTGGCAGGCTGAGATAAGCATAATTAATTGAAAAAATAAGACTTCCGGTATAACCTTTAAAAGAAAAGCGCAACAAATCTGAAAACAGTAGCTTCATTAATATAAACTGGCATATTATTGAAATCCCCTGCATACCTACAGCTCATCCCACATATGTTTTCACTTAATCTGCCTGATAAGACTTTTTCTTAGGAATGACTATGTAGACCGTGTTTGGTCAGTTTTATTCAAATATTAAATTATTTGTCACAATGCAATTTTCCTCATAGCTCTGCCCAATATCAAGCAGATGAGCAGAAGTCTAATTAGCCAGAATAATTAAAAACACCTGAGTGTGCCGGGCCTTTAAAGCTACGCCATTCTTGGCCACTAGGGACACAGTCCTTTTATTGCCTTACAAAGTTAGCATGGCTAATGTGTCCACATGTGATTTCTTCCTTACACATCCAGCACACATTATCAACAGGTTCGTGCTCATCTGATGAATGTTAGCACAATAATCTGTCTTCTTTTAGCTCCGTTTTTGTTCTCCACCACCTCCTGAGGGAAAAAAAAACAATCTGTCTCTTTAGCTACTAAATGTTCGACCAGCTAATCTCTGACTGTGTCCGTCTGCTGTCTGCTGCAGAACAGGTAAAACAATGATTTACTGCGAAGGCACATTAACAGAGTGCTCCTCAATCAGCTTGTGTGCGCAACGCCACGCCAGTTTAATTTTAGCAAGTGAAACATTTATGGGAAATAGAATTGCCTACGAAGAGGAATGAATCTGTTACACAGCAGCGATGCGTCGACAAAGGTCAGGGCAGGCTGAGAGCCCGAGCTCCCTCCGAAGGAGTTGTGACATAGAAAGTTGGGGTTCCACTGTATCGCTCCTGTTAAGGAAAAAATAACAAACATACAAACACACACGCACACAATGAGTACTTAATCCATAGTAACCTTCAACCAATAATACATCTGAAACAAATCACTAAATCGGAGCGCTAAGCATTACAGCGGTACGTGAGCATCCTGATGTCCTTTGCTCAGAATGTAAATAGGCGTTATGAAAGCAGGCTGTCCATCTAGAGGGGCTGCAGAGCCACTTCATGCTCCTCACAGTCCGAGGAAGGAAGTTCAAAGAGGAAGCAAGAAGAAAGAACCACTGGATTTGTTTATCGCAAAGAGACACCTTTCCTCTTCAGCCGAGTCCATAAGTCACCGGACTCCCTGCAAGTCATTCGAAGGACGTCAACCGGCCCTCAAGGAAATACAGTCAGTTTGATTTATCATGAAATAATGTGAATAAGATCATTCTAATGTGGAGCCTTAGTGCAGATTTATTTATTTTTGTTGGTAAAAAATACAATAATTATGAGCCACATCTAACAAAAAGTTATCTGAACTACTTCCTTAGGTTTAGGTAACCAAACTACTTCTTCAGGTTTAGGCAACAAAAGTACTTGGTAAGGTGTAGGCAACAAAACTACTTCTTTAGGTTTAGGCAACAAAACTACTTCTTTAGGTTTAGGCAACAAAACTACTTCTTTAGGTTTAGGCAACAAAACTACTTCTTTACGTTTAGGCAACAAAATTACTTCTTTACGTTTAGGCAACAAAAGTACTTGTTTAGGTTTAGGCAACAAAACTACTTCTTTAGCTTTAGGCAACAAAACTACTTCTTTAGGTTTAGGCAACAAAACTACTTCTTTAGGTTTAGGCAACAAAACTACTTAACCAGTAAGGAAACCAAAGATTATAGTTTGGGTTAAAATAACTATGTCTGTTACATGTTACATTATGTAATTTTACATACCAAAACAATGACTTTTGGTTTCACAGGGGACACAAACACCGGTCTCATGGGTGAAAGTCCAGTGTTTGTTAGACGACACTCTCATATATGTGCATTGACTGGAACTAGAGTAGGGAAGTAATTATCTGAGCTTAGCATAAAGACTGGAAACAGCCAGACTGGCTCAAACTTCAAATGTCTTGGCCATCGGCTCGTCACAGTGACTGAATTGTCCTCTGGTTGCCCGGCAACCTCATGGCGACAACAGGAATCCAGGTAGTCATTGTGTCCGGAGAGAAACAGTTCCAGCACGTGACATGACGTCTGCTTCTTGACGTCGCATGGGGTAGTAAAGTGCACACAAGACGTTTGTTAGGCCTCAAGACAACCCACAATACATTAAAGGCGAGAAACACAAGTAAACACAACTTTACAGGACAAGTCCACAGGGCACGGACACAGGAGTGACGTTGGCCCTCTCATCAAACTCTCACCTGTTTCTGCAAAAACAGGGAATAAGCGGATTTCCCAGAATGAGCTACTATTTACGGTGCTGTTAGACATCGACAACAGGGAACAGAATTCTACACAGATCATAATGTAAATAAATGAAGAAACTCATGAAAGGTGTTATTGGTGGATCTACAGGGCTGCATGGGAAGCAGAAGTGAGTCCTGCCCCGGAGCAGCCTGTGAGGAACGGAATTGTTTCCAACTCACTGCTGTTCTCTAGGAGTACTACCACTGCATTGCAGCTCTACATGTAACAGTCCCGTCAACAGATAATTAATAGACAGCTATGTTTGAAAAACCCAAAAGCAATCACTTTAACGGGTAGATGAAGCCAGCAGTGTTTTAGATTCCTTGTCTGAAAAGGCCTGTTATATCTAAATGTTACATGGAAATGTCCACGCTATGACGTGTCAGCATTTGTAAGAATAACAAAGAAAATTAAAGAAAAGAAAATATTTCATATAAAAAGGCACAATGAGTAGGATTTGTTGGTTGCAGTTTGTAAACACAACGACCGCCAGCGAGTGGAAGCCGGCCCCAAATTTCCTCTTGTTTTGGAACGAGCTTCATCCAAGACCCCAGAAAGAGCGCTGGGCTTTTAAGCCAATTTCCGTTGTGGCCAAACGGTGGTATTACAACATCCGTGTTCATCACGTGGTGAAATTGGGCCCAAAAGGACGTTTTACCCATAGACTTCTATTGGGAAAGAGACGTCAACGTATATACAATTTATTTTTGGTACATCCACTCCAATTGAGGCTTCATGCGCCACTTTCATAGGAATGACCGTGGCCCCGTCTTCAACGCTGCATCCAGTTCT
>JACSYO010002156.1:122500-212500 GCA_016806645.1 Ophiodon elongatus
ATGGATCATATGTGCTTTTACAGTCTGAACCAGTGTTAATTTCGTCAACCAAAATTTCCGATGGAAAATATTTGTTGACAACCTGTTTTTAAGACTAAAACTAAATCAAAAGTAACCACTGAAAAGAACTATGAAGAAATGTAGTCAACAAATAAAAACTAAATAAAAATGTGAAAAAGGCAGAAAAATTACGAAATGACTGTTTCAATCAGGCAACAACCTCCGATTCTGCCGAGTGAAGCTGATGCAGAAGTGCCTTAAACTTGCATTCTCTCTACTGACCAGCAGGGGGCGACGACTCCGGTTGCAAAAAGAAGTCTGTTTGTATAGAAGTCTATGAGAAAATTACCCTACTTCTCTCTTGATTTATTACCTCAGTAAACATTGTAAACATGAGTTTATGGTCTCAATCTCTAGTTTAAATTCTTCTTCAATACAGCATGATGTTCATTTCGTAAATTATGGTCCATTTAGAGTCAAATAGACCATAAAGAGGACATAAAGAGGAGTATGCTTTAGGGCGGGCTTACTAAGATTGACAGGTCGCTGCCGCTACCAGAGCCGTATACAACGGCGTAACCCAAGATGGCGACAGCAAAATCTCCAAACTCGAGGCTTTAAAACGGCATTCCACAACGTCACCATGACTACGTCCACTTCTTATACACAGTCTATGGTTTTTAATGCAAAGTAATATTCAACGACCTGCATGCATCTGCAAAATCACACAATGTTGCTACCAATTAGTAAAAAGTTCCCTGCGTCACTCAAAAATATCTCATGAGTTGATTTACCTGCTTGACCTGTTGCTCTACTGATAATAATAAGAAGTTACATTCAGTAATTAGATTTATGGAGAGTCCACTGAGAGTTGGACAAGAAGCAGCAAAAGAACAGCTGAGACAAAATATTAAAAAAAAACTTGCAGATAGCACGCTGACATTTATAGAAAGGTAAGCTAACGCGTATGTAACGTTACTTTCCGTCCGCCATCTTTCGTGTTCTATCAGAAAGAATGTGTAAGTTCCGGGATCAACGTCGTCCATCTAATGAAAAATCTGTTTCGGTAAACGAGCGAGTGAATCGGCTCGGAGTCGGCAGTGGAGAGAACAGTTAGCCGCGCTAATGCTAGGTGGGAGAGAGAGAGAGAGAGAGAGAGAGAGAGAGAGAGAGAGAGAGAGAGAGAGAGAGAGAGAGAGAGAGAGAGAGAGAGAGTTCAAACAGACCAGTTTATAATGACCAGACAGTCTGTTGTATCAGATTTACTGACCAACATCACCTCAAAAGGGCCTGTCCTCATACTGGAGATGCCGGCTTCACATAGTTTGAACTAACAACGTGTAGAAGAGGCAACTTTGGAAACAATTAAGAGGCGCGTTCTTCATCTATTTTGGTGAAAGTCAACTAGTTTCCCCCCGTCAGTAGCGTGCGTGTGCTAAACTACGCTAACACAGTCCTGCAGCGACTGCATTTTACAACTGAATTTTACAACTGAATACGCATAGCTGAGGTTTACGTGGTTCTTTTTCGTCTAACGTAAGACGGGAAACAAGCTATTTGCCAAAATGTCGACCTCTACTACTGGGTCCATACAATCTACATTTACAGTCTTTGGTTACAGAAAAAGGCGGCTACTAACTAACAGCAGGGCAAGAATACGCAAAATTCGACCAAACTGCTGAAACTCAGAGAGACCGTCAACACAACACCGCTATCTTATGATATACACGTGTGGTGTCGGCCTCAAGTTTACGTTAGCCATCAGTGAGTTTGGTGCGACCCTAACCGGGGGCTATTGTGTTTTTTGGCTTTATTCCTAAGTTAAACGAGAAAAAGGAAAATTTGAGTTTTCTGTAATTTTTTTTATTTAATCCATTTAACAAATTATCGAAACATACACTGACCCTGTACCTTCAGCATGATTGACAAGCCCTCTGGGCAACTCTACTTGTTGGTCCTCTCATGTTGGACTGAGGACAGACTGGACACTACAGTGACTCTCTATCGCCTCTAGAGGTACAAGTGGTATTACAAGACAGGACGGGCCGAGGCTAGCTGGTTAGCATGCTGATTTCAGTAGATATCTCTGCAACACAACACATAAGACGTCTTTGACATGACGTCAACACTGTAACCTCTTCACGTTCTGTTGATGATGTCAGTTAGAATGTTTTCAACTTAAATTCTGGCCACAGCTTACACATTGCACCTTTAAATAAACGCAGCTTTTTGCCTACTTATCTATGTGCCTCTACCAGCTTAACATATAAGGATAAAAAAAAAAAAGTGTTGATGATAATCCTGATAATTCACAAACAGTACACATGGTCTCTACAGTACACAGTGTATGAACGAGTGTGTGTTTTCACCTGTATGTGGAGTATAGTCCTGTCAGTGGCGTGCGCCTGCAGCAAAGTCACGGTGCATCCGCCGAATCCTCCGCCGGTCATCCGGCTGCCAAACACCCCCTCCACCTCCATGGCTGCGGACACCAGCTCGTCCAGCTCCCTGCAGCTCACCTCGTACAAGTCTCTGACACAGGGACACCCGGTTAGCACACACGCCTCTCCCACATTCTGCCCTGATGCAGCTGCTTTAATTCTCACCTGAGGGAGTTGTGGCTCTCCACCATAAGCTTGCCAAACTCTTTGTAGGCTCCTCTCTTCAGGGCTTCGGCAGCCTGGGCGGTTCTTTCTATCTCCTCAATCACGTGACGAGCTCTTCGATAGGTTACGTCATCCAGTCTGTCCCTCGCCTCTGAAATGATAGAGAGAGGTCTGGACTTCAAACGCTACGTCGGGCTTCAGTGAGCTTCAAGAGCATTGGATGTTAGTTCAAAGGAATTTCATTTATCAAAATTCAAACAACTATTGTTAAGCCAATGCGTTTAAGTGTCTTAAAATTTGCATCCTCTCTACTGACCAGCAGGGGGCGACTCCTCCGGTTGCAAAAATAAGTCTGATTGTATAGAAGTCTATGAGAAAATGACTCTACTTCTCTTGATTTATTCCCTCAGTAAACATTGTAAACATGAGTTTATGGTCTCAATCACTAGTTTCAAGTCTTCTTCAATACAGCATGATGTTCATTTAGTAAATTATATATATACGAAATAAAAAGCAGGGGATGCTTTAGAGCAGGCTTACTGTGATTGACAGGTCGCTGCCGCTACCAGAGCTGTATACGACATCACTACGTTACTCCTCCGCATTCCAAATATGATAACACCGTTTATCGGTTGCAATAAAGCAAAGATGGCGACGGCCGTATTCCAACTCGAGGCTTCCTGACAACAGTCCACAAACCAATGGGTGATGTCACAATGACTACGTCCACTTATTATACACAGTCTATGGTTGTTATCCTAGATTCTCTGTGCTTTTGGTTGCGTAGCCGGTCCAGGCGCACATGCATGTTAGTGCATGTGAGTCTCTCGGTTGTGCCCCGGTCGTGCCCTGGCTAGCTAATCACCGGCCCTGCGCTACCGCCGTTGCCGCCAATAACGTCGTCCTGACTGATGGTGTTCTTGCAAAAGCTCAGCGCTCCACCCGCTTTTCAAAAAGTGGGTTTCCCAGAAAAAAAATTTAAGCTAAAGGAGAATTTCTGGCTACATCTCAAAAAACATTACACGTTCTTAAGGTGTTGGTGGGTGTGTTTTTGAACAAAGCCAGGCTAGCACTACATCACTGGGGCAGGACAAGCCGTACGAAAGACAAGAGGACAGGGTCGGTGAAAGACGGGACGAGACAGAATTACATGAATGGAAGGAGGATACGAGCTAGTCCACAACAGAGCAGGATAGGGCAAAATAAAATTAGACAGAAAGGGACAGGACGATAAAAATATATATACTTCACACCCTCTAGGTCCTTAATGGTGGCATCTCTGAGACTGTCCTTTCCCAGGACAGAGGCAGCCTCCTCACACTGTCTGCGTCTCATGGGGTATTCACTGCCGCTCAGAGAGTGCTTCACATTGGAGTTGGTGATGAGAATGACCAAGCCTGGATCTGCCAGAGGGACGGGGGTGGCCTCCAGTGACCTGAGTCCAACCACAAACGAGTACATTATTGAAAGTGGTGGATGTAAAAATGTTTCTCTGCCTTTGAGAGCGTTAACATGCCAATAACTGCAACGAAGAGACGGAACATCTCGTTACCAAAAACCTTTAACCTGATCTCATTGGACGTTTACACTACCTGCAGTCAATGAGCAGAGCATGGCCCTCCCTTCCGAGAACAGACACAAACTGATCCATAATGCCACAAGGCACACCGGCGTGAGTGTGTTCTGCCTTCTGGCACGCCACCGCTGTGGATACCTTGTCTCCGTCATCTGAAAGGTGAAGAAAGATGGAGAGTAAATACAGGCAGGCAACCTGAAAAGTGAAGCCTCAAAGTGTCTTTAACTTGCATTCACTCTAATGACCATCAGGGGGGGCGACTCCTCCAGTTACAAAAATAAGTCAGATTGTATAGAAGTCTATGAGAAGATTATTCTACTTCTCTCTTCATTTATTCCCTCAGGAAACATTGTAAACATGAGTTTATGTCTCAATCTCTAGTTTCAAGTCTTCTTCAATACAGCATGATGTTCATTTAGTAAATTATGGTCCATTTAGAGTCAAATAGACCATAAAGCAGGGTATGCTTTAGGGCGGGGCTACCTTGTGATTGACAGGTCGCTACCAAGGCGTTGTCTGTTCTGGAAGTTGTCTGTATTTTTGTCTTCAACCCTTTCACAGTGTGTTTTCAGTTCATGAAAGTTAACTGTAACATTTTTAGTCGCATAAAAGTTGGACTTAGCTCCACCCTTTCTTGTCACTTCTGGTTGCAAAAAAAAAACCAAGATGGCGACGGCCATAAACCAAGGGGTTGACGGCACAAATGCCGAAACTCAAGGCTTCAAAACCCTCGTCCACAAACCAAACAGTGACGTCATGGTGACTGCCTCCACTGAAGTCCAAGTAAAAGTCCAAAATGTAAAGAATTTTAGTCTCAGCTGGAGGGCAGAACTTCGGGCCGTAATTAAGCAACATCACTTCATGTTAACACCAACTCATCAGTTTTCTGATGCGTCGATCCAATATTGGCCTCTCCTTAAAAAATCACCGGGCTATAACAATAGATTCCTTCCTGTCTGCACTCACTGAACATCAGACTCACGCTTGTCCGACCGTACTCGGATTCTGACCTGGCTTGAGTTGCTGCAGGAAGGTGTAGAAAGCCACCTCCAGAGAGGCGGAGCTGGAAAGACCTCCTCCCAGGGGGACGCTGCTGGCTATCACCGCCCTGAAACCTGGGACAGGCGGAGCTGAGGAATAGCGGACAGACAGGGGAGACAGTACACATTAATTAAATGTGCAGCGGTGTCCAACCGAAGCCAACAAGTCACTTCATGACTTTGACAGGACTACATTCGCTGGATGAGGTAAAACACTGGAAAATAAACTCCTGTTTATTAGCACAGGATTATTAGTAGTACAATCCATTTTTCTTTAAGTGTAATGTTTTTATAGCTGTGGATACACTCGATGCTTTGTTTACCCCGGTAATGCTGGATAACACCCTTCACATAGTTTGCCCAGCTGGGTAACCCCGGGGGAAGCGGCGACCCATCACCGGGCAGGCTGAAGTCAACCCTCCGAGGCTCGTCAGCATCCTCAGTCGCCGTTACCACGGTGACATCCGGGCCAGAGGTTTGACTCCCAACCACTACGGTCACCAGGGGCAGCGCCTGGCTCACCAAACAAACACAATGCAGCGGAGTGGTTATCTTTTCCTCTTTGTCACAGGGGAAAAAAACCTAAAAATAAAACCAGGAAGTATAACATTTCCTGCTTATCACTGACATGTGGAACTATAGTCCATGTCCCAGACCTGAGGTTCTACTCTTCTGTTATGACTGCTTGCAAAAACATGGAGATTCCAATTAAATTCACTGAAAGTGAGCATTAGGTAATGCCTCATTTGCATATCGCTTTGCTTTTGCTTTTAACACAAAAAAGAAATGTCTTAATGTTAGTAATCAACTGGCGAAGTGGTATGGTGATATTTATTTGTTTTTTTACACTATTCACCTGTAGTGTCCTAAAAAGTATTGTAATTTAAGAATACATATCTTTCAAGGCTGTTTTCTTTAAATGAGTTTTTTCTCACACTCTGGGCCAGAAATCCCCACTTCAGTAGCTCTTACATCCACCAAACTTTCCAGTTGCATTCCTAAATATATTCTGACGGTTTATACAGAAGGGTTTGTACATATATCATTCAGAGCCAACATTGTATTACTAAAAACCTTGCAGAAAGGGTGTTTGTATGGCTGTTGACAATGTTTTCTAAATGTATAGAGTGAAAAATAAAGAGATATCCAGACCTCTCCCAGTAAATACCTTTGAACAAGAATTTTTAACCTATGCAAATTATCACATATTTAATAAGATAATGCCTCATTTGCCTTTTCAAAACATAGAATCTGAGGAAACTTATAATACGAAAGATATTTGTCCCTATTTATTATATATCATTTTTTTAATTATTATTATTATTATTATTATATATTTTGTTGGTCTTATTTTCATTGTGAATGAAATATAGTGAATTGTTACCCTATTAAGCTGGGGCACATGTACAACACACTATTACAGTCAGAGTGACTCCTTGAAATGTTTCGCAGAAGCCCAGAGTCACGTCACGGAGAACGTGCGCGCCACCTAGCAATACATTGAAACATTAAATTTCCATAATTTCTAAGAAAAATAGTTTTTTTTTTTTTTTTGCGTGGCAGACGAACGTCGCTGTATCCCGGTCACCCACATGGTGAGCTGCTCGAGCGAACGGTCGTCACTTTACCATCGGAAGCACGAGTCCCTGGTTGTAGTCGGTGTGCTCCCCGATCAGGTTGACTCTTCCGGGGGCACACACCGCCGTCTGAGGAGCCTCTCCCCCGAACGCCTGCCCGTACAAGCGCCGAGCATCCGCAACGAGCTCGGGTACACTCGGAAAAGAGCTAGCCATTTCAGCAACAGACACTTCTGACCGCTAAATTAAAATTATTAAAATGATATCAACGACACATGCGCGCGAAATCCACCCGAATGATATATAAGGAAACTTATGATATCATGAAACTAACAAACCACTAAGTGGCCGTGAGTTTTACAGCAGAGTTCTCATGACATGTCAGGTGCTGTTTACTTCCTGGTGGGTGTGGCCAAATACTTTATTGTGAGGCTGTGATTGGTGGGAGGAGGTCACGTGACACCGCTTGCTATTTCAGCTTGTTTGATTCATTCAACTGGGACAGAGTTGCCCACGCGAATCGATGTTGTTGTGTTTTTTGAAAGTATTGATCAAGACTGATTTTTTTAATTTGTTTCCATTTATTTTCACTTCAAAGCCGCTAAAAGCTTAAAACAATCTCCTCATTGCCTTTGTAATATTTCCCTCTGAGATGTACTGGAGTAGAAGTCTAAAGGATGTCATATGTGTACAGATTGTAAAGCCCTCTGAGGCAAATTTGCAATTTGTGATTTTGGGCTATACAAAATAAATTGAATTGAATTGAATTAAAGTCTAAAATGGAAATGCTCAGGTAAAAGTACCTTGACTTTGCCTTCACGAGCCCCGGTACGTCACTCTCCACCACTGTTCACCTCGTAGACCGAATGAAGTGCCCGCTTCCTCCTCACCCAGAAGCATACGGAGTGTGGCTCCCCCTGGAGGCCACTGGTGTCCATCACGCATTAAAGCCCTCTGGTGGCCAGTTCAAGCCCATTGAGAGGTTTTCTTTTCTTGTTTTAAAGGAGAACTGCGCCCATTTTCACAATACATCCATGCCATTCCCTGAGTGCCACAATATTAGTGACCTTAAACAAATCTCTCCTAAATCCCCCAAAAACTAGTGTGCTAAAACTCAAACGTGTGACGTCATTGAGTATAAAAGTGTGGAACTGCTCCATAGGTAGTGTTAGGTCGTAATAATATAATATGACATACACTTGTAAATAAGGAATGTCTATGTATAAATTACGATACTTAAAAAGGATCATTAATAAGGAATAGCGAGCCTTATGGCAAGGAGTATGCGTGACATAGAAGAAAGCCACATTGAGTTTCTTACTTAGACTTAGTTCAGGTATGCATGGAATGAGATAGGAGTGGGGGATGAGGAAGAGAGGCCCATGAACCACACTGATCTGCAGAACTGATAAGCATTTCCTCATGAGGAGTGGATATGCTCAACTTTACGAGAGGGTGGAGAGATGACTTCAAGTGCCGGTAGGTCTGGGAGAGACCTTTACACGAGCTCTAAACCAACCGAAACCATCGATTCTACTATTATAAAACTTTAACCAAATCCACGCTACAAAACTGAGCCAATGAGAGGCGACGATGCACATTTTTACTGGACTATATTATCAAATGTACTGGTCAGTTCGAGGCTCTCTTAGGTCAATGCGCACAGACAGTTAACTCTCTTCAGGCTGCTTTTCTAAAGGCAACTGTTGAAAGGCTGTGGCCTGCCATTGGCTTATGAACCCTCAGCTGAGGATTATGCACTATATTGCCAACTTTTATTAAATTGATTTTTATTATAACCTACTGAATCCAGAAATTCTCCTCCAAGTCCGCCCAAAGATTTTGAACATTAACAGTAGTAAATTGTGAAAGATGTTATGACACCGAGAGCACCCAATAGTACGATATCAATAGTACGTTTTACATATTCTTGTGAAACATTACAGTATGCAAACACTTGACACTACGCCGGGATTATTATCCCACAATACACTGCAGTAGTGATGCCAATACTAACAGACAATGGCGTCAATAACGCTTCAATTTAAACAAGACTTCCCTCTTTCGGGCTGTCGTATATATATTTTTTGGAATTAGTTCAGACTTTATGATTCTCACGAGACCATCGTCTGGTCACATGAGGTTGGCACGTGTTACCATGGTTACAGAAAAGTATGTTTAACGATAGTACACATGTATTGGCTGATTGTTTGATGTTTTCTTCTCTCAGTGTCCGTCTTTGAGAGTGAGTAGCTCATGTTCACAAGTATTGATAGTGCTTTCCTCGGCCATGGACGCAACATATTGGAATTCTTAGTGTAGGGGGTGTTCCCCTTTAAACTGGATTCAAGGAAACATGCTTCATGATTGAGATTTTAATGAAAAACACAAACAAGAGCAATAATGCTGAACATATACTTTTATTTCTTTTTTTTTTCACCGTAAAAAAAACCCAAACACGTCACTTGGAAGTGTCTGTTAACAGTTTGGTTAAGAGCATTACTCAAATACTATCTGGCATCTGGCAGATTCTTCCCTTCATTTAACTATTTGAATTCTATTTCTATTCTATCTTCGTGCATGTTACCTGTTTCAATAAATAACACCAGATTGACGACTCTATTCTACATCTGGTTTACAACAAAGGAAAACAGTATAATACTTCAAATATAATAAATAAACAACAGTGATGTCAATGCTTTGGATTTGTACAGTTACAGTTTTTGTTGTCATGACTTGCTACAGTTAAAAAAACACACATTTGGTATTTAACCACACAGGTAGTTCTTACACTGACAGCTCATGATACAAGTGCAGTGTCATCAGACATCAGATTTGTCCTAGATGGTTCAATATTGGCACTGGCCCAATTTTACAAGAGCTGTCTGATATTCTGCTTTATCAAATTGACAAAGAATCTGACAAAAATGTTCCTTTAACAGTCCTCTCATGATGCCAAACATATTTCTTTATTATTTAAAATGTTTTAAAGATTGGAGACTAATACAGATCTTCCTTCATCTCCCTAGCACACAGTCCTGATTCGGTAACACTTTCTATGACGCCCATGTCTAGGATGCATTATAAACATACTTATAATCTGCTTTTTTTGTTGCATAAAACATAGTCTATTATAATTCTCAGAGTTGTAATACATTATGATATTTTTTATAATGCATCATAATCCCTGTTAAAATGCATAATAATGTAATTGTGAATTACTAAAAGTGGACATTGTTTACTTTAAGAAAAGCGAGAAAAGAAAAATGTATGCAAGAACACACTTTATAATGTGTCATGATCATTGTTATAAAACATTGGATAATCATGGGTTATTATAACTATGATTATACAGTGCTATAAGCACATTATAATGCATTATATGTGTGTTTATAATGCATCACAGATATGGGCATCATAGAAAGTGTGGCCAAAAAAGTTCCTGCAATTCATAAGATTCTTCATGAGATTATCCAAATATAAATATTCATAGTTCTTCTTGTCACGTGTAAATCAACAAAATGTGAATGTTCTAAAACCAGCTCAACAAAAAGAAATAAAAACAACACCGTGTAAATCCTTTTCTTTGACATAAGATTCTTCATGAGATTATCCTAATATAAATATTCATAGTTCTTCTTGTCACGTGGAAATCAACAAAATGTGAATGTTCTAAAACCAGCTCCAACAAAACAAACGGTCCCTCCTCAACAAAAACAATACCGTGGTGTAAAACCTTTTCTTTAACATAAGCTACAGCAGATGACTTAACAGTGAGACACGTTTTATAATCTGTTCAAATACTGACACTAATAAAGTATTTGTCACAGTGGCCAGGATTGCACTGCACAGTACGTATCTAAATACAAAGTAAATTAAAGACAAAGTAAAATAAAGCTAAGAAAAGTCATTGCCTCTATAAAGCGCGTGCATGTATGTTTCGTCTAACAAGCTAACAATAAGGCAGCAGATTTATCTCGTGCATCATCATCTATTGCATAATAGAGCAAATTCTATTTATAGTATAAAAACTCTAGATAGCTACTTGATAATATAGTTTGGTCATTCCCTTATAGAAAGGATGAACAAATTGATTGTGTCGAGCTAGAATACGGTCACTGTGAATCAAACATTTAACAAAAGAAGTTATCTCTTTAAAACATTTTACATTTTACGTAACCCACCCAGCAACATTATTAAAGTACTGGGATGGAATTTAACTGCCAATAGGCCCTTCATTTGTACAGCGCATGTCGGACAGGCAGAAATGTTTCTTCATCATCTACAGTATCATCTTTCACATCTTCAAAAATCTATCGTTACTTTCCATATGGCTTTTGCTGTATAGTATTGGGGAAGTTGCCATTTTTGAGCCGAGTATCAAATTTCAACGTATCCTCGTACAACGGTTTGTATGATAGCTTAAGAAAAGTGAGTTTGTTATTTCTCTAGCAATGTCCAGCAACATGAGCGATCAGTGCGCCTGCGCAAGTCCCTGCAGTGTTTAGGCAACAAAACTACTTGGTTAGGTTTAAGAACAGATTGTGGTTTGGGTCAACATAACTACGGAAGTGGCATCACTTACGTACAGAACTTACGTACGGAACTTATGTACGGAACACTTACGTATGGAACTTACGTACGGAACACTTACGTACGGAACTTACGTACGGATCTTACGTACGGATCTTACGTACGGAACTTACGTACGGAACTTACGTGACAAATAAATCAACAGTTGTGTTAAAATAACTACGGAACTTCAGTACAAACGTTACGTGACAAATACGTCAATGTTTGGGTTAAAATAACTACGGAACCTAAGAACAGAAGTTACATGACAAATAAGTCAATGTTTCAGTTAAAATAACTACGGAATTTAAGAACAGAAGTTACGTGACAAATAAGTCAATGTTTGGGTTTATATAACCATGGAAGTGGCGTCAGTTAAGTACGGAATTTACGTGACAAATAAGTCAACATTTGGGTAAAATAACTACGTAACATAAGTACAGAATTCACATGACAAATAAGTCAACGTTTTTGGTTAAAACAACTACCTAGCTAGTATGGTATAGCTATAAAGAGTGTATAAGAACAGACTACAGCTTTACACAGAGATGTATTAGGATACGGTCCTGATGCTTGTGTACACAGATTTACAGTAACCATTATTAGAGTGCCTGTAAACATGTTCTCAGATTACATGCGTAACCTGGTTTCTCTGAGTAACCTGGTAACTAAGTTACTGGTTACGAGTATGATGCGATCATAAGCTCCACAATGAGCTCGGAAGTAAACCTTGAAATCAGAATATACTACTATGAGTTGCTGGTTGTTGTCAATATTAATCCTGTAATTATTAATCCTGTTCATAGTGGCTGTGAACACATCCTTCTTAATGTGACTCCACTGTAAGAAGGCTAAAGCTAATATGAGGCTTGAGCTCTATTAGGATAACCTTCCAAAGTTACAGGGTCTTTGTGGTTCCCTCTGACATTTTCTTGATCAGCTGCGACAGAGGGATACTTCTTTGTAGTTGTTGACAGGACAATACACTGGTAATAAACCTACCCATGACTGCCAAGTCAAAGATAACATCAGATAAAATATACTACAATAAAATGATTGTAGTTAAAAAGAAGTAATTCCTTCAGAAGGCTTGAGACTTATCAAGTTTGAGAGGTTAGCGAGAAGTTGAATGTTCAAAATGTAGAGACAAAATCTAGCATCAAAGTTTGGTTACGGTCTCAAAGCTCAATAGACTTCTGCAGGCTGGTTCAATGAGTTGTCAGTAAGTTCTCGAGTCTGTGCTCTGAAAAGCAAAACCTTCATTAAATGAGGGATTAAAGAGACACAACACAATCCTCTTGTTCCATAAAATGTAGACAGGTTGAGGATATAGCTGCAACATTTGTAAAACCAGGTTATAATCATTAAGTTTTATGAATTAGGGCCCGGATCTTTTTTTGTTGTTGCCTGGATCCGGGCAGATATGTCTGGGGACCAGCCCATGGCAACTTCCACGCGTCATGTTGCTACTGTACGTGGTAGAGATGGGCTTAGGGTTTCTTGGCTGAAGACTTGGCCGGTGACTTAGCTGATGGTTTTGAGGGACTGCTCTGACATTGGGTGACCTTTAGATGGACGAAGAGGGAGGAGGGCGAGAGGCTGGAGCCATCCAGCTTGAGCAGTCGGACGTGACGGTAACCTGCAGAGAGAAAAGAAAGGACAGACTGAATCGAGCGCTGACGACAACGCGTCTAGAAGTACATCTTCTCGTGTCAATAATAGGAGGGCCAGTTAGCTGTTATCAGCCAGAGTTCTACGGTCTGTTTGGCTAACAGAGCTAACAGCTAACGAGCCTAATTCAACTAACGGAGTTTACAGCTAACGGAACTAAACACACGGCAGGTCTGACAGTTTCTGTTCAGAGGAAACGATAAAATCTCAGTCTAGATTTGGGGGCCAATTGTGGTTTGTAATTATTCAATCAAATATTACAGCAATGGTTGTCGCAGACACACCTGGCAAAGATCTGAACTCTACTGAGTGCACTTTTCTAGTTCATACATACGGGCACCCTCAAACAAGTAATTGGTACAGTCCCCTTAATAGCCAAACTCTACCGTCCCCACACGCACCTGTGCGGAGACTTGTAAAAGGCAGGGTGAATTGCCCCAGGAAGTCATTGCTTGAGGTGTAGTCATGGTCCTCCACCATGAAGCGGACCAGTGCCAGGTCAGGGACATGGACGGTAAAGTTGAAGGTACAGTCCCATCTTGGGTTGAAGCCTGAAACAAGTAAAGACCACATGCTTACAGACTTGTACGTCCCAGATTTGCAATTTGACTTGCTCATGCTCAATCATGCTCATGCAGTAAGTGCTTCCCAACCTTCATGTACCTCCACAGCCCTGTCAGACAAGCTCAAGTACCCCTTTATCAACACCACCCGTCATGTTCCAAATGTGTTTATTTGAATTGATTTTAAACTGGGTGGTATTTAACACTATCAATTATATAAAAGTGGATACTGTCAATGTTTAGGTTAGTTTGCATTTCTACGATTACCACTTGGAGTTGCAGAAGTTATTCAACTTTTTCATACATAGTCACGTTACAGTTTTTTCTGTTTTTTATTAGCTACAATATCAACTGTATGACTATCTCAAGCTGTGTAGAAGTTCCTATATGATGCTGATGAAGCCATTTAATTCGACATTGGGCCATTTTTCAATAGGTTAGGTATTTACCATTGTTGTCGACATGATGACTTTTCTTCTTATTGTTGTCTATGGGAACACCATGTATCTCCACCCACACCTGAGGGTCCACAATTGAGCTGGGTTTGTCCCATTCTGGTTTAGGCAACTGCTGAGCTGAAATGACCTAGAATAACAATAAAATCAGAGCTTGATTTAATTAGAGTTTAATGAAGCAAGAATTACCAGTTCTGACACGTTGATGCAATGACACTCTGACTCTTTGAGTAAACACTTGTGGTATAGATTTCCTCCATGGCTCATGTAGAACCATTGCAGTAAGAAACATCTAGGCCAGTCACGATGATTACATTATCGACTTATTGTATGACATATGGACTTAACCTTGATCATTTTTCCATTATCGTCTTATTGTACAATATACAGACATGACTGATGATTTTTACATTATTGACTTATCCTACAATATATGGACATGCCATTGACAATGTTTAGGTTATAGTTATGGTACAATATATGGACATGATCTCGATCATGTTTACATTATCGACCTATTGCATGATTATGGACTTGCCCATGATCATTTTTATGTTATTGATTTATCGTACGATAAATGGACATGACATTTATAAAGTTTACATTACTGACTTATGGTACGATATATGGACACAAATGGATAACATTGACGTTATTGACTTGTCTTACGATATATGGACATGACCTTGATAATATTCACGTTATCAACTTGTCGTATGCAAATAGACCTATATAGATCTTTCCAATGCAAACAGACAATTTTGCTAGGTGCTACTCATTTAGGGCAGGCATAGCGGCATCTTACCCGAACAGTGAGCTGAACAGGTCTGTGACCAGGACCTCCACCAACATTCTCCGGGTTGAAGGTGGTGTCGGGCTGGCACATGAAGGGGGGCTTCAACATGTACCCACACTGACTGTTCTGCAGGAACCTCCCATGGTTGAGGTCCATCTGCTCACCAGGTGTCTGAAAATTCAAAGCAACTGGAGAAAACACAACTGTGTTACCGGAATACAGCAACCATGTTCTTTTGATGCTACCACTGGGGGTGGGATGTGAGGGGCATGGGTAGCACACAATGAGAGGACTAAGAAGAATGTGCGTCTGATAACCACTATTGTTCACTCCGTCTGCTTCTCTTGTGATTAGAATTAAATAAAATAAGCTCTTACCAATTTGACAGCCTGCATTCCACATCTCCTGGGGGTTGTAGTTGGAGGACTGGAGGCGCTGGCCTGACGGGTAAATCCTGCTCAGGTGGTGGCTGTTGTGACGGACAAAGTATGTCCCTGGAGGGACAGGACAAGAAAAGTCCAATTAATTTAGTAATTGTAAGCTAAAGAAAGACTCATTTTGCTTTTGTCCTGGTGCTGCCTGAACAAGGTAGAATCAATCGGTAACTGTTTGTATCAACCAAATCTTAATAATATGTGGGCAGCATGCAAACTATTTGTCTTTACTTTTAGGAAGTTATACCCTTTTTGCACCAACATTAACGCTTATATGCAAGTGAGCGTGAAGCGAAAGTGTCTTAAAACTAAGTGTCTTTAAACAGTGTCTTAAAAATAAGTCTATGAGAAAATGACCCTACTTCTCACTTGATTTATTGCCTCAGTAAACATTGTAAACATGAGTTTATGTCTCAATCTTTAGTTTCAAGTCTTCTTCAATACAGCATGATGTTCATTTAGTCAATTATGGTCCATTTAGAGTCAAATAGACCATAAAGCAGGGTATGCTTTAGGACGGGCTCACTGTGATTGACAGGTCACTGCCGCTACCAGAGACGTATATGGCGTCTCTACGTCACTCTGCATTCCAAATATAGTGACTTCAGTTCATTGGTTGCAAAGAAAGTCCAAGATGGCGACGTCAAAATTGCCGAATTCGAGGCTTCATAACAGTAGTCCTCAAACCAACGGGTGACATCACGATGACTACGTCCACTTCTTACATACAGTCTATGATATATACAGTTTTTTTAAATGTGGGAAGACCCGCAAAAAATAGGCAATAGAGTAGGGTTTTTTCTGGGGTGTCACATTTGACATCACGAACGTGCCAGAAACTTAGCAAACAGTGAAAATATTTGCTCACTTTTTTTTAAATCCGTTACTTATTCCATCTCTCTTTCGATCTCTCAAACCAGAGTTGGTGATTGTTGTGGTGAAGTTGAAATACTTTTATTTTGTTTCTTTGAGGAGAGCATATTAATTATATTTGGTATGTTAATGAATTGTGATAATTGCCCCCGTTGATTTTATTCATCATATATTCACTTCTTCACTTTTTTTGTCCAGTGGGGGAGGAGCTTTAGTTTAGTCACATGCACACATCATACCTGAGTCCTTCACGTGCCTGAGCGCGTCACTTTCAGAGAAAGAGGACATGTCAGTTGCTGAGCTTTTCGCTGCTTGCTCGAAGCTTTTAAAGGGAACACTGCGGGTGTAGACCACCAGCTCTGACAGCTCTGGACTCAGCTTAGACACCACACCTGGCTGAGATGACACACACACACACACACACACACACACACACACACACACACACACACACACACACACACACACACACACACACACACACACACAAAGCCATTACATTACACACAAGAAAACCCATAGTGGGAGCCATTGCTGCTGCTGCTGGTGTCGTACTCACCTTCTTCTCCTCTGTCTTTCGGCTAGCCTCCTCGTCCGAGGAGCTGAGGTCTGAAGAGCTGGACGAACCCTCCTCCACCACGTGTTCCTTCTTCCCTTTCACCAGGATTTTACCCTTAAGATCCTGCATTTACACAAATGATACATTAAGAAATTGTTTGAAAATTATACTTATTTCGTGGTGCTTCGAAAACCACTAGAGCGGCAGGTACGCACTGTGGGCTCCAGTCGGGTCCCGAGACGGTGGATTTTTGGCCAATTCTTTTGCCGTTGAATTGCTAAGAAGGCTAACGGAAGCGAGGAAAGCAAGCGAACGAATAACACCTGAATATTTTCAACAACAACACGGCCATCTGAGGTGAGCGAGAGTGGTGTGAAAACTGCTCTGTTTCATTTATGTATTATAAAAACGGCTTGTACATCCGCTGTTCTACAGTAGGTCTTCCTGGTTCCCTTTTTTAAACGAAGAATAAAGACCACCGCCACCTGCTGGTACGGAGAGAGATTTCCCCTCACGCACGCGCAGAACATCATGCTAGTTAACCGCAGTCTTTGCGGTGTGTTCAAGCGCTACGTTTTCGCTAAGAAGCGACAGCCGGCCTTCGTCGCCATTAGTTCTTCGATGGTGAGTCGGTGTGTCTGATTCTTAACATTAACGCTCCAGAGCTGTGCTTCATTTCAGACCAAGCCACTCCCTCCTGCCCAGCAGTTACCCCTTTCCCGCCTTTTCCATCACCTTCCCCGCCCACATACCCACCGACCTCCCATTTTCCCTAATCCGCCTCTCAGTATATTTACCAGCCCTTTTCCACGCACACAGATTGTCTCTGTTGCTTATGCCTTTGTTTCCCAGCCATCTGAACCCATTTGTGACAGTCACGTGATCACACGCGACCACTTGCAGACCTTCGCGCCGGCTTCACTATGGGGGTGGTGGGGCTTAAGGCCTGCCTGTAAGCGTATGAATCTTCTTGTCACAAACCGCTCCCATCTGCCTGGGCTGTCTGCAGGCAGATGGGACACTTATGCCAAGACTGCCGGTTATATAAGGATGTATGACAAAGGTTAGATAGGGACAAGACAGTACGCAAGTGTGAAATCCCCAAAAAGAAAAAGCTCTCAGTGTGATTACAGGCACAGGCGGGAGGTGCCCACAAGGGAGCGTGATTACCAAGGCGCAGATCATAAGGGCATGCACACTAACCCCTTACACACGCGTTATGATTATAAGTGGGACAGAGAAGAGCAGATGGGCCCCATCCAACACAAATAGTTTGCTTTAGACGTATCCCTCATGGTCTCTACCGAGACAGAGACGCCGTTCACAAGTCTATTTTTAACCACATCCACATTCCACTGAATAGTGGCAACCGCATTCCAAATATCTATCTGGACAAATCATTTGATCATCATTGTGTGGTTCCAGCGTACAAAGGCATAATCTGTCCCAAACAAAGATGCTATTAATTTTAATCAATTGGGGATGCACAATTATCATTGAATATATACTTCCCACTATGTTATCGACTGCACTACTGACATTTAAAATGTGCGCTGTGCTCACAGTAAACTCCTCTGCAAGTCAAACTAACGGCCAGCCATCAGATGGAGATGTTTATGTTTCACTTTTTGGGGAAGCTGTCATGCCGCTGCCTAACCCTAACCCACCCTACAGCGGCGGCCTGTGATGGATCTTTCGTCTGGCTATGGAATAGTGTCTTCCTTACCTCTGGAGAAGGCAGGTTGTGAGGATCCAATCCGCTGAGGGGCTCGGTGAGCAGCTTGTCTCCCAGGATGGATCGCAGGTGTCGGGCCATCACCGTCTGCTGCTCCACGGAGCAGTGGTTCTCCAGGGACAGGATCAGAGGGTAGGGAGACGCCTGGGAGGGAGGGATGACGGTGCGAAGTCGGGGACAAAAGGAGTTTGGCACAGAGCAGAAGAGAGGAGGGAAATTATCATTTGAACTGCCAACAGAATTGTCAATGCAGATAAGACTCTTACACCGCATAGATTTTTATAAAGTATAATCTTTGTCAACATGATTGAATTAGCGAAGTACTCACTTTAAAAGCATATTCGTTGATAGTCTGAATGACTTCGACAAAGGACACTTTGGAGGTGAGTGTGTGTCCGTGATAGAGGACTGGCTCTCCTTTATCTCCATCCCAACAGTCCAGCTCCACACAGCGGCAGCCATGATTCAAGGCTCTAAGAGATTAAAAACATCATTAGGAACCTTTGTGACACACCGAGTAAACAGATGTAGTCCGGCCTGGGAGTGTATCTATGTTCCCAGGGCCCCAAGTTTTCTGGTTCTATATTCTGTTAACACCTTACCTCTCCTATTGTGTTTTGGTTTGGGAACCATTTCAAGTTAGAATGTTGCATCAAGGCTTCAAAACAGCTACAAAAACAAATTATTATATATTTTTTATTTTGAGGGTCTCTAAACTCTTGTTTGGGTTTTCCAGAATGTTTTATTGCTGCTGCAGCAATAAAGTTGCGAGACTGTTTTGCATGAATAGGAAAAAGGTTCATAAGTTCATAAGTTTGTGCACGATAGATTCAAAAACATGTCTACTAGGCTAGTTTTCACCGAAGGAATTGTAAAGCTATGACCTTTAGTGATTCCATGACTCCAACCCATTTGATAAGTGTAGGCTGATTGTACTGAGAGCCATACAGCAGCGCTGGGGAAACGGAAAAACCTGTTGACAAGTTCTCACAATAGCCCATGTCATAATAAGCGTGTGACGAGCTGGGGAACATCTTTTTCGGGTTCCCTTTATGTGCTGAATAAAGATAGGAAACATAGGACCCTGGGATAGAACCGTGAGAACATAGGACCCTTTGTCTTGTTCCCATTATGTGTTCTGTAGAGATAGGAACATAGGACCCTGGGATAGAACCGTGAGAACATAGGACCCTTTGTCTTGTTCCCATTATGTGTTCTGTAGAGATAGGAACATAGGACCCTGGGATAGAACCGTGAGAACATAGGACCCTTTGTCTTGTTCCCATTATGTGTCATATAGAGACAGGGAACAAATGTCCCTGAACCTGTCATTATCATTTAACGCAGTATTTTTGTCCCCCCTTTCAACTCGCGACCTTGGGGAGGCTCGCCTCACAGTTTGAAAACCTTCCAGGAGGCATCCTTATCATGCTGGAACCAAATCAGCGAACGTGTTGCGAAGCAAAGGAACAGCGGTTCTATTCTGAACAATCGGCACCGTTCTTCTGGTGCAACTAGAGTCTCATTTCCAGAACCCTTGGCATGAGCTTCCCCAGGGAAGCTGACACCACTATAAATTAAGCAAAGACCATTGTCCTTTTATAGCGATGGGGAAGTGTCTGCTCCCAAGCTCCACAAATCACTGAGGAATAGTGTCGCCCGAGGCAGCCAAACAATATGCAGAGCTTTTAGCATCTCAGGGCGAACATCTTTCACCCCTAGCACCTCGTCCCTGTGCAGTTTTTTGAACGCCTGAGTGATCACCAACGGGTAGAGCTACCTTCATGTAAGATATACGCACACACCTACATTGTTTTACTTTTGATAGATGTGCATATTTCCCAACTGTGTGGCACTGAGAGCTCAACATGCGGCTAATTAGGAAAACAACACAAGAAAATGAAGAAACATCTTCACCAATTTGATGACACATGCGCAGCATTTTCACTTTTTAGTGTCCCCTAGCAACAGCTTCCGTTGTCACATTGATGTTATCGTGTGTCGTTAAGTTGGTGACGATGTTTCTTCATTTGCTTCTGTTGTGTCCATTTGCATGTGTTTTTCTTCGTTCGCAGTGTGTTGAGCTGTCAGGGACACTGTACAATCGCCTCCTATAAAACCAAACATAGGATTGGATGAATCAGCTGTCTGATTTGTTGTAGCTGCTGATTAATTCGCTTTACCCAGCCTAGCAAGCTACATAGCAAAATACAGTTATTACCGGATGTATGGCTCCGTGCTGCTGTCCCCAGTCAGTTGGTCCTTAGTGAGGTAGGTGTTGTGGGAGGAGGAGATGAAGTAGTGCGCCAGTGGGCGTTTCATGTCTTGGTAAACCCTGGCATGTTCCGGGTTAAACGCACAGTTCTCCTTCGACAGCATGTACATGGTGAAACCATTGGGGGTCATGAACTGGTTCTTCTGGGCTGTACTAGACAAAAGGCAAAAACACAAGTCAATAAAGGAGAGCAATTATTATATGGTGAACAAACTGGTCATCATAGTGCAGCTTGTAAAATACAGTTAAAAATGTAAAACATTTTGCTCAATCATATGTGTTTTGGAATGAATGTGTATGAAGCTGATATGATAGCATTTTCTCTTTTGCATGACTGGAGACCATCTTATATGCTTTTATCTGATTCTGTATTGACTACTGAATGGCTCTTTGTGTGGGACTCAGTCAGTCATCCATGACATGGACATGGTTGGCCTCCGCCAACCATGTCATGTTGCAGTTTAAATCAAAGTGGACATTTTGTGCCAAATTCCCTCCATGCATTCCTGAGATATCGCATTCAGGAAAATGGGACAGAGGTGAAGACACAGTGACGTTCCACTTTGAACTTTCACCACCAAAATCAAATAAGATCATCCTTGAGTCCAGGTGGACATTTGTGCCAAATTTACAGAAATTCCCTAAAAGGCATTCCCGAGATATCGCGTTCACGAGAATGGCTGGATGGACAACCCGAAAACATAATGCATCGAGGAATAAAAATGCAGCAGTGAGTCTCCTCACAAGTACCAAATTGTAGAGGCCTCGCCCCAAACATGTAATTTATTTTATTCTTTTCATTGTTTATAACGCAGACCTAGAGCGCTAAAGAAAGATCTGGCCCCACACATTATTATTCTGATATAGGGGAAAAAAATGCTCTGGCTTGGTTGTATTTCTTTAAACCAATAACCATCGTCTGCCCTGTGCCCTTGCAAAATAGATAGCATAGATAGCGTAAGGGGTGGAGGATGCCAGCTCAAACAGGCGGCCAATGGCAGGCTTATAGTCTACATCCAGTGTGTCGGACTAATAACGCACTGCTTGGACCGGCACCAGCTAACGTCTCTGATCAGCTTCGTACCTATTCTACATCCAGACCAAAGACGGTTTTCCATTGCTGCTCACTCAGACCGTGTTACGGTTTACCCCTCACTGGCAGTCAATCCCCATCTATCGCTTCAAAAATCCTGTCTTAAGACTGCAAATGCAATTGCGTTTGAGTTGTTAGCAATAATGATCTGGTTGAAACATCCAGCAAGACGTGAAGCATTAATTTCGATGGATGGATTTGTTTTGTTTTGCGGCAACCTGACTCATGTAAGTCCAATATTCACTCTTCTTTTAGCTCTATTTTGGTCTCTACCAATTTATGAGAAGAGCTTGACAGCTGCTGGATGCTTTGTGTTTGACATGCAGTCGCAAACTTTGTCCATCTCCCATTTGGTGCTGGGCAGGTATCACCTAACGGGTTTATCTAAGCCTGTTTTGCTGAACCAGATAGGTTGGTACTTTGCAATATATTGTCACTTAGCGCCGTACCCCACTCATTGAGTTCATAGGTGAGGATGAGGCTTTGGGCGTGGATGAGTGACGCGTCCTCCCCCTGGTCCTTCAAGAAGTCCTTCAGGTCCACAGTGGAGAGTACACAGCTGTTCGCGGAGTAGCGGATGAACACGGCGTCCAGCTCTGGTCTCCGTAACAACTCCCTGCAGAACACCTCAATCTCTTCGTGGTCCAGACGACCGTCGGCCGACTGGTCACATTTCTATCAAGAGGAACAGAGTCAGACACAGGTGATCGCTCCTTGGTTAGTTTGCCAAGCTCGTTTCAATTCATCCAAGCGACACAATGTCAATCAGATACGTGCGTGTGTTTGTTTGTGTGTGTGTGTGCTCCGCTACCTGGAAGAGGCTACGGGCATACTGGTCACTCAGGTCAATATTGATCATCTGCAGCAGCGTCTGGACCTCGTCGTAGCTCATCTTATCATCGTGGTTCTGGTCGGCCCGACTCAGGTATGCATGGATCCAGGTGACACACAAACAAGGTCAAGGAAGCAGCAACAGCTGGAACATGTGCAGTGTTTGGTGGTGTTTGACCAATATGGAGCTTCAGAGCACAGAAGTAATACTTGATTATTCAGATTATGTCTATAGATACTTTGTGTTGGTATTCCGGGGTCTTTTGGAACATTTCCTTTAATCAATAAAGTGGAGTACGACAAAAGTACAGACATATATTTATACTGGATGTTGACATTCTGGTTTGGGAATTTCAAAGGTTCTTGCAGGATATTCAAAAGTGTTAGGATAGTCACAACTGTTGCATTTTATTAGTCATCAACTACTCTCAAAAAGTAGTTGAATAATTGATTAATTGCAGCAGATACAGTTCTTGGTTCTCGTCAAAAAGGTCTCAAACAACCAGTAAAAGGGTTAATTAATGTAGGCGGGACTGACCTGGAGGTAGGTGAAATAGCAGAGTCCTTGATTGGCTCTGAGAGGCTGTATACAAATGAGCCGCATTCTGATTGGACTAAACTCCCTGTAGACTGGTCTGAGCTGGAGAAACTGACTGCAGCAACAGCAGGACAGAAGATGAGTCTGCAATTAGTCTACAGGTAAAGCACAAGTTTTCACTTGTGGTTTTGATAGTCAACTACTCAACTATTAGTACTATGAAAAGATGTAGGTTGCAATTAATATGCCTTGATTCATGTCTAATTATGCCATTTTTTTAACACATTTCCAACAGAAAAATAATTCCTTGTGATCCTGAAAAAAGACATCCAAAGGTGTGAGTGCTGGAATTTATCTGTTATTCCGCTTCCTTGGGACTCACTCAATACTGATCTGTTTAACACCATAGTAATGGATGATATCCATCTATATGTGAGTCTATATTAAATGTAATTTACAATTGAAAGTGTGCCACTAAAAAAACTAAATTATATATCTATATATCTCTCTCTCTCTATATATATATATATTGTGTATATATATATATATATGATGTATGAGTATTCTTGGCATTATAGAGTGCTGCAGGAATGAGTCCTAAAACCAGTAAATTAGTCAGAATTTTTGTTTCCTAGTCAATAGTTTTTTTTAATGTGTTTTTTGGATAGATGCTCGAAAAAAGGTCTGTGGTTAAGAGAGTTTAACGTTTTCTTCTACAATATTAAATATATCAGAAAATATTATTGACTTTCGAAGCTTTTAAGTTTCTTACAAAAGGCGGTTGCTAACGAGCGGCAATAATCCAATAAATATCGTAAGATCCCACTGGCTTTCTGTCGTAGGAAGCGGTGCTATGCTAACTCTCTAGTTAGCTACAAAAATAGCACTGTACTGTCGACAGTTCTACAAATGAACAACAATAAGGATATTGGTCGAGTTTCTCCTTCTGGGTCATGTTGTCCACCCTCTCCTGCAAGGTCCGGATGCCCCGGGCCCAATGCTGAGCCTCTTCCTGGCTCTGGCACAGGAGATCCAGGCTCTTGCGGGGCCCTTTGAAGACCACCGTCAAACACCGCTGCTCGGGGACGGAGCTGACCATCTGCCGCAACGTCTCTGACTGGCAACCCTCGCGAACGCACTCCACCTCCATGATGGAGACTGAGGATGTGTGAGAGGAAGAAGAAATAACAAGTAAATAAGGAGCAAGTATTGACCAGTTAATAAACCATCATCAAGTGATATGCACTCCAAGTTGTTTCATTGGGTTACTACGAGGCAGCAACGTCCGGTTCTGCCGAGTGAAGCCGATGCGGAAGTGTCTTAAAACTTGCATTCTCTCTGCTGACCAGCAGGCGGCGACTCCTCTGGTTGCAAAAAGAAGTCTGATTGTATAGACGTCTATGAGAAAATTACCCTACTTCTCACTTAATTTATTACCTCAGTAAACATTGTAAACACGTCACTCCTCCGCATTCCAAATATGCTAACTTCCGTTCATTGGTTGCAAAACAAAACGTGGTTGAGAAGATGACTACGTCCACTTCTTATATACTATGGTTATTGCTCAGTTATTCTGAGGTATGGTTTTAGTATCGATCTTTCACGTCTGTTATCAAAATATTGGGAAATATTGGACATTTAAAAGGAGACCACAACAACAAACGTGGTACTTAAGAAGCCATTCTTCTGGGGTTGAAGAATGTTGTCCTCTGTGAGAAGAGACAAATGTCTGCAACATAATTGTTATACTGAGCAAAGCATTCAGTGAGTCCTCGAGCTCTGTGTAGAGCAACCCTGTCCCCGGGGACGATGGGACGATGGGATGATGGGATGATGGGACGATTTAGCAAAAGCCATAGTTTTTTCTTCTTCTTTCGTTCTACAATGGCTACCTAACTGTGGTATGGTTGGTCTTGGTTTATGGAAAGGGTGAGGGTATAGTAGAGCGGGTATCTATTTGATCTTCCCGACTTTTCACCAAATCTACAGACGTCTACATATGACGGTATTTCTGTAAACAAATAAACAGAACTGCTGGTGATAGAAGTCACTGTAGCATGTTTAGCCCCTTTTTAGACCACAGGACCTTTCCCCAGGTACCAGGAACCAGACATGGGATGGTAGGGTTGTGACTTTTTTTGAAGAAACATTCAAACTAACATGTTAAATATCTTCAAATTAACTTGAAAGCAACCCATGTAGCGTAATGCATGAGTCTGAGATACAGTGAGCTGTGACTTTCACATATCAGAATTATGTTCCCATACATCAAAACTGAAATGTCAATTCCGAGGGAAACGTTTACGTTACGATTACGTTTGATTTTGACGTATCAGAGTAAAATAGAAGATGAAGCAGGGTATGCTTTTGGGCGTGGCTACATTGTGATCGACAAGTCGCTACCACGGCGTTGTAAAATTTGAGTCGGCTAAAAATGTATTATCCAGCGTTCTGTTGTACTTAGCTCCACCTTCTTGTGTCTCTTCTTGTTTCAAACAACCAAGATGGCCACGGCCAAAACGCCAACTTCGAGGCTTCAAATCCTTCGTCCACGAACTGATGTGTGACGTCACAGTGACGACGTCCACTTCTTTCATACAACCGATGATTATCCACGTATTTAAACAATTACATCTCTATCTCTCTGACAACTGGCTTTTCCCTGACCCTTACATCACTGGAGGAGAAATAATGAGAGAAAAGTGAACCTTTAGTCTCTTGTGCAGCTCTCCCAACCACAGGGCATCTTCATGCTTGAATAAATGCATCATACAAACACAGCTCTGGCTTTTGATCTTTTCTATTCATGATATTCACTTACAGACTCAAGCTCACATTTTGTGACACAAATTCAAGGTCCACTCGCAGTTTCCATCTCGCATTCTCTGCATTATCGATCAACAGAACTTTAGGGGTATTAGTGAGACACAATATAAACATTATTGTATATCCATTTTGCTCTGTGTACATGTACAGTCTATGTTCTAACACCAATGGCAGCTCACAAGCGCTCACTTTCTCTGTCATGCTGTTATTCTCTGTGTGGTGTGTATTTAAGGTGGTCATTTTGAGTCACTAAAACACACAAAGATATAATTTGTTAATCGAGATTGTATTGACACACACGCACACGCATCTGAGCAGCATACTCGGAAAAGATAATAATGTATTGTCTTTATTCACTTATTTACCTCTGTTTGACTAATCTTAACCCATTAATTCCACAGACTTTACAGGTTGTAGTTTTTCGGTATCCATGTACCGCTAATGCTTGTCACGCCTGTTTCTACAATATGATGTAGCTTCTGCGCTCAAGTTGGATTTTAGTTTGACCCACTTATTTTATACTGCGTGTCAACAGAAGAATCCTGGCTCCTGGGTACGAGGTTTGGCTCCGGGACAGGCTCCTAGACCTGTTGGGTGTTCTTCGTAAACACCAGCTTGTATTTCTGCAGGACACAGAATGTGTATGGAGACAGTGGCTTGGCTGCTAACAGCACTGTTGATTCTAGTTCCTACTAAATGTGAACACTCTAGTGGAGAGGTGAGCTGTCTGTTACACACACACACACACACACACACACACACACACACACACACACACACACACACACACACGCACACAAATCCAGTGAGGTTTCCATCAGTGTTTCCCTCACAAACCTGTTTGTTCATCCACACTGCACTCATTTTGCGTACAGATGTGTACTTTTAAACCAAGTGAAACATCACCGGTGCCCCCCCACGTCAGCTGGTGTTTGCCGAATCTCTATTTGCCTGCGGTTTCACTTGAGACTACACGAAACTACAGTAACATCCTTGTGCACTGTGTGTCCCTGACAATACACAGACAGCAGCGAGAGGGGGATTCTGCTCAAAATACATCTAATACTGTTCCTAAGGAAGATGCTCAGAGAGTCTATGTACACTATGATCTCTTCGAAATGTTATTTAATTTATATAAGTGTCTATGAACTGTCTGTTATATTATTAAGAGGGTTATAAAGCAAACAACAACATATTTTCCATTTTCTGAATACTTGATACTTTCCCCTCTTCACACCGCCATAATTCTTTCAAAAGAAACTCTCTGGGATTAGGGGCATCAGACCGTACCTCATCTTAAAGTGTCACAAGACCAAAAGCTGGAGAACTACTGCACTAGACCACCCAGTCATGTTACAGCGGAAAAAAAACATTTGATCTAAAACAAGCTAAATTAATTACCGGGTGCGGCCGACAAGCTTCCACTTTTCTGGTACCTACGTGTCGAGTCCAAGTAAATCTGCTTGGGAGGTTTTTTTTAGAAGCAGGTACGGATCAGAGTACAGACGTTTCAGCTAAAAACAAGAAATGAACAAGCAGACGGTAACTTGTGAGCGTGTGTTCGGATGAAGAAGCCACGTTTGTATTTAGAAGATCCAAGTGAACCGATATATAGAGGGGTACGCCAATTGCCATGATCCAGGGTGTCACTCAAACCTGCACACCAAACACACGCCGTGCCACATCACAAGCATTTCTAGTTTTGTGGCAATTAGAGGCTCTTGCCCTGCACTTGGGAGAGCGAGCCCAGTGGTTGAGTCGTATGGTAACTATATAGCGCCAAACCACAAGATCCAGGGCAGACTCCCACCACCATATAATGTCCTATAATCTCACCGTTTGAACTGCAGCAGCGTCGGCTGCCATGTTTGGGGCCGAAAATAGTTGAGGTCTATAATCAGGGCACCGTGTGTGACCCTCAGACAGTGGAGACGATGGGGGGAGTAGCTGTACGAGCAACTCTACGTCGCGTACGGAGCAGAAAGGGGCATTTTAAGCGAACAAAAATAGATAATATGTAGCCATGTTTTACCTCACACGCCCAGCACTGGGCTCTTCTGGCAGAGGACAGACCTGCTTGTTACCAATTATGACTTGGAAATGGTTCTTTACCTCTGGGTGGGGTAGGTTGGCTCAAACTCTTTTGCCAGCAACATTAGCGCGTACATGCGGGTTGGTTTTTTTTAAATGAGGGAAAAGCCCATATAATAGGTGATAGACTCTTTTCCCATTACCAGTACACGAGTAGCATTTCTGTTTGTTTTTTAATTCTGGTTCGACGCCACAAAAACCGCTTGCCGGTAAACAAACTTGGTATACGATGAATGTTACAGCGGTGCTACTTTAAAAAAAGATCTGCTACTTATTCAGTCTCTCTTTCAAACTCTCAAGCCAGAGTCGACGATTGTTGGAACAGTGGAAAGACCAACAAAGACGGTTTTGATGAGTTTGATTCGATGTGGTCAACTTTGAATGAAGTGTGTTTTATAACTTGTCTACTGGCAATGGGAAAGGTCTATTGGGCTTTCCCGTGTTTGAAAAAACCTGCATATATGTCTTAATTTTGGTTGAAAAGGGGTATATGTAAACTACAGACAAGCAACCCTACCCAAATGAGTAAAACAACACAAACAATTGTTGGCCCAAACTGTGTGAAATCGAGCTTGTCAGCCAACTCAACTCATTTAAACTAATTTCAGCTCACACCTTCACATGAGGGAGGGACAAATTACCTTTTGATTTGGATCCTTTTGCTATAATAAAAGCACTCCATCAATTTGAACATATCGCTTCTATGAAATTATTGGACCAATGATGGACAGTTTTTTTTCTTCAAAGTGTCAAAATCGAGGCAGCAGAACAAGAGGTATCACATTTTTATTCCGCACATTCTTCTTCCTTGTCAAAACCTGACAAAACCTACATTACCCACAATGCAAATCAACCACAGTTCTGTTAGAGTTTCTGCTTGTAGTGGCTGATGTAGCCTCGAGCCACAACTTTCTCTTTTACTTTGATGTAAACTGTCCTCTATCAATCTGTGGTCGTCGCAAGCCCATCCAATTGCTCTATCGAAACGGTCCTCTGCCTCGTGTCCTGCACGTTGTCCTCATTTTGTGGTTGTATGTTATTGTTTTTTACAATGACCGCGATGTCAAATTCCTGTGCATCAATACATTGATTCTGATTGCTATAAACGAACGCACACACTTACAGGATTGCTGCTCCTTGGCCCAGCTGGAGGTCTTGTGGGACTGGCACCAGACAGTGACGCCGTCCCCCATCAGCTTCAGAGTTCGTCGCTTCTGCCAGCGAGGCGAGCGGACCTTCACATGTGATGAATGAATCCATTAAATATCATCGAGTGATCACTAACAACCAGTTGTAGATTCTAATTAGTAAGAGCTTTACCTTTACCATACTGGAACCCTGCAACATCCGCTTCACATCTTCATCCTCCTGCACTCCTAGAAAGCAAACAGACGAAAAAGATGGTTGAAGATGTGATGTCATGAAAACTTGACTAGATTGTGTGCAGGATGTCAGTGACTATTCACAGAATCGCTATAACTCAGTAGCACTGGAAGAAGACTGGAAGGGTGAGGAGAGGGAAAGGGAGGATGAAAAGAGAAAATGGAAGGGTAGAGCATAGTCAGAATTCAAAGCTAGTGTATATATATATATATATATATATATATATATATATATATATATACATCTGTTGGACCGCAGCAGCTCATATGGAAGCTCTGTAATTCATTTTGGTGCTGAACCGCCAGTTGGGTGCGGTTAGAGATGAGACGGTATGGACGGAGACATAAAGGAAGACAGAAAGACTAGATGATGAGGTGGAGGACTTAGAGAGAAGATGAGGAATGAAGGGTATAAGAAAAGCTTGCATGGTGATAGGACAGAGGAGAGGACATTCCAATTCCAATTATCTGAGTGCTTCTGGCCTGTTCTGAAAGCAATATCCTGTGACACCTTTCACGGAGATGACACATTTTAACCAACTAAATTCTTCAGCAACTTTTCTTTGCTCAACCCCATGAACCCCAAAACTCGCCGGCTAGATTGAAAAGCATGTTTTCTTTGAACAATCGCCAAAACTACATCGTTTATCACAGCCAGAAGTTGTGACAGCTGTCTTTATAGTCAGAGTTTCATCTTTCTGATGGACCTTGAATACCTTATTTTTTATGCTTTATGGCATGGTAACTGTGTTATACTGCACAAAATAAATGTTTGAGTTCTCCTTGCTGGTTGCTTTTTCCATAGAGGTGCAGGACTTATATATTGCAGTGAAAATCAAGTGCCACAGCGAGTAAAATGTGGCAGGAGCTAAAAACACCTCAAAACTGCTTGAGGTTCAGAGGGTTAAACATCAAATTCCACTTCTATGCAGATGACACCGCTCTATAATGGAGTCAATACTAATGTCAATAATACTGCTTGAATTTGCTTGACCTGAATTGGTTTGGGCCCGAAATATTACCGTGAATACAGCTGTGACTGAGCTCTAACACGTGGGCGGTTTATGCTAACCTCATAGTTCTAACCCCTACTGTGCAACCTCACAACTTCTGGACTTGAACAATGTCCTTCAGTCTGAATCTAATCTGAAGATGGTTATCAACCACTGATTTTCATCTACTTACAATGAGATGATTATATATTTGAGAAAATATCAGTACTACAGTGGTTTGTTGAAAATCATGAATTTGAATATTTTATCATTAAAGTTAAACAATTTTGTGTGAATATATCCTGGATTTTCAGCAGATTTTAAATAGTGTTTGTGAGGCCTATGCATAGTTCGAAAATATACAATCTTGCAGAACATATTAATTAATTCTAATTCAGGAATTTGGATACAGATGTTTAAGGTTTCATTGTGCTTTCATTATGCAAACAAGCATCTGCTACATTTCCACAACAACTTTTTCATATAACAAGAGACAATGGAAGAAGTGGAGACTCTACTCTCACGGATGATAAATAACTCAGGCTTCAGGTCTTGTTGCTGAAATCAGGGACAAATATTTACATGAGGGAATAATGGACATGTGATCATGCAAAGTGGACATGCAAAATAACAGGATAGTCAGTTCCTGTATTGTTACATAGACTCCTGATGAGTACTGTAAACATATTTTGTTATGCTATGACTAAGCTTATTTCACCCACTAATGCGATCAGAAGTCATTATAATATTCTGCATATCCTGCTGAAGTAAAACACAATTTTATAGACAATATAAATGATAACTTAAAAGAATAAATAAATAAAACAGGAAAACAAATCATAGCTGACACTTCCCCCGAAATGTTTTCGAGCTCAACATCCGCATGTTGCAATGGCTGTCATGTCAGATTTATAGAAATTACAAGATACAATGTTCTTTGTCTGTTTAAATTAATGCAGCTGCAGTTCAATCTTACTTTGTTTACTATCAGACTGACTGTGCAACATCTGTTAACCCACATCCAGATGATGACTGGTCTCTGGGATTATACGGTGGCTGTCTTGGATTGGATTAGCAGAGGGGAGCTCAGTAGGAGGTGATGCAAAGTGTATGATGCGAAAGATCTTGTGATAATCCATGAATCGGTATGAATCAGATTTAAAAGATAAATATCTTTCAAGTACATTCAACATACAAAAGGTACAGTGTGTCGGATTTGGTGGCATCTAGCGGTGGTCATGTAACGTAAAAACGTGAGGGGCCCTCTCTAGAGCCAGTGTTGGTTTGTCCGTTCTGGGTTACTGTCGAAAAATGGCAGTGCAACAGTTATGAATATTATATTCAATTTCTGCTAATAGATCCCCACAAATGCTACACACTGGCCCTTTAAAGCTGCACATATAAATAATTTTTATGTAACTTAATTTTTTTTTTTTAAATGTTGTGCAAAAGCTTTCTTGGTGAGAGTTAAATAAGAAGATCGATATCGCGCTCATATTTGTCCATTAAGAAAAGAGCCAGAATGCGATTAGCTTAGTTTAAGTATTAAGAAAATTAAGCTTTAGCTCAACCGCCATACTTGAAGGTGCTACATTCGAAATTCAGAGCATATTTATTATGAGAGATTGCCTCCACACGGCTCTCAACATGGCAATGGCTGAGTCGGTGGCTAGCAGCTAACGGTGCTAAAAGCGCAAACAACGGCGACAATGCTGACAGAGCAAAGAGTGTTAACCTGCAGGGGGTTTGAAGCTAAGCTGCCTTGACCACGCCGTGGGTCGGGACCACATTATCAGCAGTGACCGCAGTGCAGACCAGCAGCGATTAGCTAGCAAGAAAACACAATGAAGCTAGGATTAGGGTTAGCTAGGCTAGTTGTTTGCTTCTATATTAATGCTCTGAATTTCTGAATTCAGCACCTTTAATGTACAGCCATGAGTGTTGTCAATCTTCTCAACTCTTAACTCAAGAGAGATATAAACATAAATGTATATTTTTCTCCTGTCAAGTAGCAACGGATCGCAAAAGATGTAAAAAGCTGTTATGGGATGGTTTCCTTTGTGTACTGGAGCCCCATTTAAAGCCGAGCAATCTAATCAGTGACCATCCGGTAATTGTAGTGACCAGTAGCATGTGTGGAATGTAACTTATCTCAAGTTTCCTTTGAGTAGGGGCTTAAAATGGGCCTGCATGGGCTTCTGGGATATGTTTTCATATGGCATGTGTGTATGTGTACTGAGGGGAATAATAAGTTCTAATTTATATTTTCTAGCTAAAGGGACTACGTCCACTGCAAAAAGGTGTCCGTGAAAAGTGCCGCGAGCTCTCCTTCACAGATACTGCTGAGTCCTACGCTGAGTCAGCAGGACTCAGCAGCTGAAACAGAAGCCTCACTGTGGTTCGGGAAGGGCTGCGTCGCTTCACCCACAAAGGCGTCTTGATACTGGGCAAACACACGCCAGCATGCAGACACACACACGCACACACAAACTCCTCTGTGTCCAGCAGCGAGCTACTGTAAATGAGGAGAGCAGGATTGCAGCGGTGGGTGAGATTCAGCGGGCGTTCGTATGTGTTTCACCTGGAAACAGATTGAGTGTTTCCTCAGCAGGTCTGATGAAACCGTGTATTTTGCCTAATGATACCAAATGTTAAACTGCAACAACAACTGCTGCACTGTAGTGATATTTACTCTATCAAGAGGGTTGAAATAAAGGCCACGCACACAAACACACACAAAACACATACACACACACACAGACATTGTGCTTCACCAATACACACAAAAAACTGGTATGCTAATATTATGGTGCATGGTGATTTCTCATGTGTATCCAACTGGACTTGAAGTCAGTTGGATACACATTGGCCTTCTCGTCAGCCCGCAGTGGAAAACTACTGACAAAATGTCATGGAAATTCTTGTCCATAAGTCCCTGTGAGGAACTTTTAACTGGTTATGAAGACTCAATTTAACACCGATGCCTCTATATGACCTACGGAAGCAATGAGACCATCAGAGAGAAGATTGGCTTCTTCTATATCGTGTATTCCCAATGCTTGTAATTGGCTCTCAGCGACCAGCCCACCCCGGACAGACCCGAGATCCGGCTCTGCTTCCCGGTTCGGAAGGGACTTTTCTAAAAGGACTCTGGTGCTCGGACACACTAGTGCTTCTGTCACATAGCAGCTTTAAATAACGGTATCGCAGTGAAACACAATGAAACAAGACCCCCAGTCAAAATAATTACATGTTGTAGGTGGTCTACGTTGCACTTGGTCAAAGTTTATGAACTAATGTGTTTTGCATGTGGAATCATAATCTGCAAAGTCATAAGTAACTGTAGCTAATAGGTAGTGAAGTAAAAAGTACACTATTTTCAGTCGTTAGTATTGGAGTATAAATACACAAACAAAGTACTAGGATCACGCCCCTAATACGTTCAAACGTAGCTAGTTACAAGTTAGCGCTCGCTAATTTAAAATGGGTTGCGGCGCGCAAATTAACTTTCACACGGAGAAGATTGTTTTACTAAATATTTACATATTTACTGACTGGACCAACTGACTAAAGTAACATTAGTTTGTGTTCGGAGTGAAAAATAAAAGACATACTATGGAACAAACGCATCTGACCCGACGTTTGACCTGACACAGTTTAATAATGATGTCAGCTGGAAATAACTGAATTCAAATGTCCCCTTTTGGCTCCGTGTCGGCCTCCACTCCCGCACCTCTGGATGTAGAGGCCCTATGTGGAGGGCCCCTCCCGCCCTCAACCGCGGGTCCACGTCACCAGGATGGAGCTGTCCGTCGTTTATATTTTTTGAGGATTTAACACTCTACCTACTACACAGTTGACTGCAAATAGCGAGAACTGGGCTAGTGCGTGGATTTTAGGCCAAAGTGGAGAACAAACAAATACAGCCGACTCCGTAAAGCACACTGTAAAAAAAAAATATGTGTAATATACGGTAAATTACCGGCAGCTGTGGTTGCCAGAACTTCACCGTAAAAATTAAAGTGAGAATGTATAACACATTACGGATAATTTTTTTGCAACCGCAAAATTCACACTTGAGAACTGTTTTTTGTTTACGGTAAATTACTATTAAAAAAACAGATAGAGCTAGATCAGAGCCCTGCAGCAGCCCACACCTATTGGTGGAGGCCAGTGGTGAGATGGTCTATATTTGTAGATGTTGCTGCTCTTTAAACAGTATTAGCAGGCTTTTCTCTGACATTTAGGGGCTCAGCGGTGCTGCTGCTGTTGGCGGAGTCTCTGCAGGCAGGCGGGCCAAACTATGACGGTGGTATTAAAGCATCACAGCATGGGGACACGGGGAAGAGCATATGGCTCGACCCCTCTGACCAGAGCAGTGGACATGGTTCATTTCTGAATTTAAAGTCACAGCGCTAGTGGGTTAGGTAGGGTTAGTTCTCATTTTCTCCTTGTGGTATTGAGCCATGTCTGGAATGTAGTTTGTGCTGCTTGAAACAGTGAAAGTTTAACACTTTAAACTCTTTCCAGGTCGGTCCCTCAGAGAAATGATAACCACGAGGGGTCGCTGAGCGGGCAGCCGTAACCGGGGCCCCGGAATAATAACGCAGCTATACGCAGAATGCCAGATGAGACGTGGACAGACGTGCACACTCAAGTCAGTGTGCTTTTTTTTTGGTTCGCATGCTCTGCTGTATTTAAGCTTGTATTAAAGATGAGATCAATATTAGGAGAGAACGCTTGTAGAACTGTATAACACTGTGTTGCATGCAGCTGAATCAGGGTATTAGCACCCTGACCAGACCTCAAAGGAGCCCGAGGAGGACAGCCGGGAGAGCTGGGAACCTGGAAACATGTTACCATAAATATGACCTCCGGTTGTGGAGAAAATGGGCTTAACCAGCTGGTAAATGTTTACTTTTCGGGAAACCAAAGTTTAAAAATATAAAAAAATGTTTTCCTCTGTTCTATATAATTTTAAATGTAGTATCCGTGGATGTTGGGACAGTTGGTCACTCTGTCACTTATCTCGAAGGAGACGGACACAGAAATACAAAAAAATAAGAAATAAATCCAAGTTTGAATCACATTCACTCAACCTCTATTTACATTATGTCAGCCTTCACGTCTCATCATACTGAGACCGAGGTCTCAGCCTACTTTTGTACTGAGGACACAAATACAAATTAAAAAAAGTATTGAAAGTTTGAATCACTGTTTTTTTTAAAAGAAAACTGTTTTTATTGAGGTCAAAATGATTCCGCTTGGCCTCACCATTTAAATATAAAATAGGTCATGTTTTCTTGAAATTGCAAAAAAAAAAAAATATGATACCAGAATAAAAAAGGGTGGTACATTTAATATATTAAACATGTGGCTTGTACTTGAATAAATGCTGCTATTTGTATTTTTGTTGTTAAGTATATAAATATATGTAAATATACATACTGTATATATATTTTTTTTCACCGTATCCTGATGAACTGTAACTTTCCTAAAGTCATAATAATGATGAGGTTTTTTTTCTTCAGATTGCATTAATTACATAATGTTCTGCTCCGCTGGTTGTTTCTTACGGTTGTTTATTCCTCAGCCAGCAGTCCTTGTATCTATTCCGCTAATTAGATGGGGGTGGGGGGTGGGGGGTGAGGGGGGAGAGATAACGGTAGTCTACAGTCCATCAGTGTGACCATGTCAGAGGAGGACGCATATGTAACATCTGTAACATCTGTAACACAAACACTCACCCAGGTTCCTCAGGGGATCGATGGCCTTCGACTCGGACGTCCCGGCTCCGTTCTTCCCCGCTGGGGCCGCTTTCTTTCTGTTGCCCAGCATGACGCGAGGAAGCTGCCTCCCTCTCTCCCTTCCTTCCTCAGCCTTTTCTCCCCCCTCCCCTCTCTCTCTTGGTCCGGGGTCCTGCGCTGTTCTTCGGGTGGCGAGAGATGAGCGGTCTAGCGGCTCGGCTGCACGGAGACCACGCAGGAGGAAGACGCGAGAAGCTCCACGACGCCCCTGCGTGCGCTGCGCCTCATGCTTTTATCCTGGAGGAGTCCTGGAGGAGTCCGGCCCAAAGCGTTCACCCTCTGATGTCACTGAGATTGGGTTTATAAACATAGAGCTGCATGAACCAGACAGGCTTCAAGAAAACCACGACAGGGCTTCCTGAGGGGGACTTTCAAAATAAGAGCGGGGATGGTGTCTCGTGTGGGTTTGGATGTCTGGTACCATATTTAAACACTCAATCAACAGCAGACTGTTTACACGCAGCTTTATGAATGCAACTCAATTCTTCCAGAAAACTGTAAATCATAGGATATTATAACACGGTAATTGACATCTATGTATTCTGCCAGTCTAATAATAATGATAATAATAATAGGCATAAACATTAGCATAATTTAAATCTTATTATAATTTGACAAAATATTACTTGCTTTTCCCCCGGAGCTTTCTCACATCACATGGTCTTCCTTGCCATCGTCATGGAAATAGCTCACTCTAAATGACTAATTCCAAGGCATAACTCTCAATGATTAGGCTGTACCTTATTGATAATATTTCAATCTTGTATGATTTACAATATATAGGTCCTCCTTATGATGAATGTAATTATGTCAGTCTTCTTCTGTAAATAAAAAAAGGATGGTAGTCTGAGTTTAGTACCCACACTAGAACCCATAACAAATAAAACATAATGTTATCAAATGTCGGAAGTGTGTTGCGTTCTTATTGTTTTGTGAAAATAATATTGGGATCTAATGGCAACGTCCCTGCTGTCCTACGCGTAGGCCTCATACTATCAAACAAAACTGCTTTTTAAAAACACATTTATCATCGTTCACCAACGTGGTAGCACTGCAGGCCTCTGACAGGAACAGCAATTTTACATCTGACTAAAAAATTTATATTTTTTCTCTTCATCTTTGATCTTTGATTTGATTTTTCTCTTCATCTTTGATCTGTATTTTCTCTTCATCTTTGATCTGTATTATAAATCACACCTCGACAAACAAGGCTCCACCAGATAAGATAAATCATATTGCTGAATTAAAACGGAATATTTTTTAATGATTTTTTAAATACATTTTCCACCGTTTTGATTCGATTCATTTTATGTTGCGTCAATCATATTAAAGCAGGTCGTTGTCAACAATATAGCAATTTGTTATGCTTTTGTTTTTGACGGAAAAAGTCTCAGCACTTCCGGGTTTTGTTATTGTGTGTCTCCGGCAGCTTGATGGATTTTTAACCGGATTATAAACCGAGGAGAGACGCTCAACGTGTGCACGGTGAAACAGCCTTCCTCCTCTCTCATTTGGTCCAAACCTAGTCGGAGGGATGAGAACTGAAAATAGCTGATCCTCTAATTCTGTCCGCTGTAATTGGGGCAATGGTCGCCGCGTAATGATTTATGCACAAATCTGTAATATGTGGATTGCAGAGGCTCTTTAATGAAGTGACGTCTCCAGTTGATCTGACATAAGTATAATTAATACTAGCTCGAGGTACTTTACTTGAGTATTTCCATTTTATACAACTTCATCAAATTAAACTACCCAGCAGTATATTAAGCAGTTAGAATTTCCACAACCATAATCTGCAGCACTAAAACGCAACATGCACATCAATGCAGCAGTGATATTAATCCAGAAACATCTGCATAACGAGGCTCTTTTACGTTTAGCAGTGGACTTTCAGTGTGGTGTCAATGCTTTTATTTTGGTAGAAGATCAGAATACTTTTTCCAACGTGCTTTGTGTGTGTCACGTGTGTCTTTTGTTGTATTAAACGTGTTTCGTATACATCATTGTATGTGAGCGTTATTACCATTCGCGTTCTAAAAAATTACATTTATTTTTTAGGGGTGCCGCTTTAAATGTGCAGGTGGGCGTGGTCAAACGCGTGTCACGTGATCTGACACGGAAATCGTCTCGATAAGCGAGAGTGTAGTGGCTGGAGATGGTAGGTCTGTCCCTGTCTGTCCCAACGGCCAACCCAGGTAAGTCCATGGGCGCTTTGGTAATGAAACGCTTTCCGTCAAAGGAAGTAAACACAAACACAGACGAAACCACAGTTCACTCTGAGTCTCTCTCTGAGTAGCACACAGAAGTTAACAAGCTAACTGTAGCTAAGCTACACCGGCCGGTGTACCTCGGTTAGCTATAACTAACTTAGTTAACGTTAACTAAGTTAGCCGAGCTCAGCTTAGCTTGTTCAGCTAACTTAGTTATAGCTAGCTAACTAACTTAGCTTATGTGTTGCACTTGGCATTATTGTTTAGTCTTATCCAAGTGAATGTAAATAACGTTAATACCGTGTTTTGTGCAGCAGAATACCACACGTATGATAACGTTATATGCATGTTTAAATCAGCGTTACATAAGTCACAGCACACTGTGCTGGTTGCTGCACTCTGGCGTGGGTTCAAACAATGTGTGTGTCGTGTCAGTTAACTGTCAGTGTCGGTGTTTGACTCCTAACGGACGTTTCCGGTGGCCACTGTTGTTGGTCCAGTAGCGCGCGGCCCTTCCAGCCGGACTAAACGAGTCCAGGTGTCATGCCGGTCCTGGCGACGGCAGAGCCCGGGGTCGATCACCAGAGACGGTTTCAGGCCGCTGTGGATGTGATCCATAACCTCCCCAAGAATGGTATGTAGCCGTTTACAAGCATCAACATTATGTCACATACCAGCTGTTTGTGGCTGACTACACTGTTGTAATGGCTCATGGACCTGTATTATTGGAGGGGTTTAACTACAATATGCTGTACACCGAGAGAAAGAGAGGGTAAAACCACACTTTATTTATACAACAGGTGGCTTAATGTAAGACCTTAACCACTCTGTGTTTATCTCCTGTACCGTTTGTCATCTGAACCAGCAGAACTTTTCAAATGCAATGTCGCATCATACTGTTATTACACGCATGTCAAACGGAAGTGTGGCTCCTCGTGATTTGTTAATGTGTGCTGTTTCCAAAAAGAAGGCCACACTAAAAACGGCCATTCTTTTTTCCAATGGAGTTTAGCATTCAGCACATTTTATTACAACAATAACTTTGAAGTTGACAGTGTCCCCGCCCCCCCCTGCATCCTCGCCAAACGCCACTGCTGACAAAATGTTAATGGCATTAGTTGATTTATATCGTCAGCTACATTGCTTTTGATATATGAACAAGAAACATTAACTGTGAAATGTCTGAGTACAGCTTGAAGTACCCTCTGACCTAAAGTGAAAATGCATTCCTACTGTGTTTTACTTCTGTAATTCTAGACTCTGAGATATGACCCCCGTAGTCTGAAGTGATCTGCTATCCTTTTGCAGTTTCCCCTTTGTCCCCGGTAAATGGAGCAATAAGCAGACCGGTAGACGAAGCTCATGAATGTCTCTGATCCTGCAGGTTCCTATCGTCCGTCATATGAGGTCATGCTGCGTTTCTACAGTCTGTACAAGCAGGCGGTGTGTGGACCTTGTTCAGTGCCTCGACCCGGCTTCTGGGACCCAGTGGGTCGCTACAAATGGTGTGTGTGTGTGTGTGTGTGTGTGTGTGTGTGTGTGTGTGTGTGTGTGTGTGTGTGTGTGTGTGTGTGTGTGTGTGTGTGTGTGTGTCATTGTCATCAAGAGTCAGGTTATTTTTCATAACGCCATGCAGCTCATACTCTACATCGTATTTCCATTTAAAATCTTTTTCATTATTTCATTTGGCCAGTGGACATGATGACATGAGTTTGCTCCATTTTTTTTTTTGGAATGGAGTTTGGTGTGAGGTTCTCTGTGGGTTGAGCTTGTCTTGTTGGTTATACATCCCAGAGAATTAATTTCATCTCCACACCTTGTCAACCCACCGCATCCCTTTTGAGTTCTTCATCAGCAGCAGCAGCATAGAGGTAGCGTTGCACAATATGTTGATGGAGAGCGGATCAGCGTCTTGCTTAAGGGAATCTTGACTGGGCACGAGGCTTAGCACTGAGGCTAATGTGGGGTCAGCTGAACTTGATGGTCGCTAACGCATCCTGTCAGTTCAGTTCAGTTCAGTTCACTTCGAACAGATTAAGAAGGTGCGAGCAAATCCTTAAAGGGACAGTTCTGGGGTTTTGCAGTGGGGTTGTATGAGGTACTTGGGGCCCAATCCCAAAGCCCCCCCCTAAGGCCTTAAACCCTGAACCCTCAGGGACTTATCTAACATCACCTGTTGAGTGTGAGAGGCTACAAAGGCTTGAAATAGTGTCCATACGAATGAGACAGTACTTTGCTGCAACATATGCAACGTCATGTGATGTACAATTGTGGGTATTTATTTTATACTTTTTACTCCCTGATCTGAACGTCTCCCAGGCTATTTCCTCACGTGATGAGACGTAATTGTCAAATATCTATTTCATCGTTTTTGTCAAAACGGCTTCAATAACTAAATGAAAAGTTTAATGACTAAATCTGTGATATTTAATCTCTGCTTGCATTCCTCTGCTTTGTGAGTTTGTGTTCCATCTTTAATCCTTAGTGTTTCTGAGTACATGTAATCTTCCAGGCTGAACACCCATGAGCCGTCCTCTTTGATTACCTTTTTTTTTTTTTTTTTTTACGTCTCTGTGTTCCGCTGGTAACCCAGCGTTTAACGACGCATTGCTATAAATTGTGGGTAATTCCCTGAGGCAAAGTCTGGAGAAATGTGGATTTATGGAGAGTGTTCATAAAGGGCTCAAAATGTCTGCGAGAGAACCCTCAAACGGCAGACAAACAGTCACGGACTTTGAACCCTCTAAAAGTCCGTGAGTGTGGAGATTGGGCTTTGGGAGTATTTCCCCACAGGGAACTGACTTAAAAGTGAAACTAATCTATACTGTTTTTTATGGTTATTTTTGTTAATGGAGTCTCGTGGCTTTGGGGAGAGCATAGATTCACTTTCAGTAACGTCAGTTCTCCTGCTGGAAAGGGCTGTCGGAATACTCTCACTCTCACTCTCAGTACTCCCTGGTATATCTGAGTAGTCCATGTACAGTCATGTGTTTTCACTCTAAAATTCAAATAATGGCATTAATAGAAATGATGATAATAATAATAATAACTTTATGGAATTACAATCTTTTCATCTGGCTCTGCCCCATTGACATATCTTCTATATTCTTTAGTCTGGTTTAGTGGATTTGGAGCTCGTCGGGGTTAAATGTTGTGGAATTGTGATACTTGCTCCCCGCAGAGGTTGGAAGGAGATGCACGTTTCTAAAACGTTACGATTCTACATAAAAACGAGTGGCGCTAACGTTGGAAGAGTACGTTAGTACATCATTTGCTAGCATTAGCACTTTTTTGCTACGCTAGCTACTGAAGGTATGCTGAATGTCTACATGTGCTGCTTTTGCTTTTTAATGATTGTAGCGGTGAATAAAGACGAACCCGGCTTTACAGGAACACTGTTGTTCCTTCATTTTATTGTCTTCCGTCTCGATCACCATGGTGATGTGGTGGTTCATTGTTACACTGTGATCTGTAGCTTTATCTTTTTAACCTCTCATCGCTGCCGAGTCAGTTTGAGTTCCTGGAGACCTTTCTGTCTGAAGGATGGATAGTATTTAAATGTAGATAATATTTCTTCAGGGAGTGCAGATAGTGACAGTGTGGGCTCCGTGGTAGCTCTGACAGCTTGAAGGGGTAGCATCAGGGGGCGGGGCTTAGCAAAGGGTCAATTGACACTGAAGAATGAAACTGTAATTGCCAATCAAATCTTGGAATGCATTAATTAAGAATTCCCACGGCATAGCACAGGAGTACAGAACACTTTGTGGTCAAAAGTACCGCCGTTTAATCAGATGCTGTATAATGGTCGGTTGTTTTTTATTGTGTTTTTTTTTTACCGGTTCTTGTTCTTGTGTCAGGGATGCCTGGAGACGCCTGGGAGAGATGAGCAGCGAGAGCGCCATGGCAGCATACGTGGACGAGATGAAGAAAGTGGCTCAGGAGGTACACGACGCACGCGTTTCAATATGACATGATGAGTTCAAGAATTCTGCCGTCATTGCGTAAAAGAAAAAAGAAGAAAATCCCCCTACACCTTGTTGTGAGGCATAATAAAAAAAGCAGATGAACACAGCGACTTGTAACTAGCGTCCGGTGACGAATGGCGGTTTCCTCTGACTGCAGGTCGTCGACACCACGCCCATGAACGATAAAACGGCCTCGCTCTTCCACCACTTCGAGCCCCTCTACCTGGTGATCGATGACATGCCGCGGCCTCCAGAGTCTCTGGTTGCACTCGGAGAAGGTCAGTGACCCTGAACCTATTTTATATTTCTTTCAATTGCAATATATATCCCTGATTACAGTCTCGCAATATCTTGAATCGTAACCGCTGTTTCGTGCCGTATGAAGGAGAAACGTATGTAAGAGTCTTTCTTCCATCACTGTAGGGCGTAAAGGCAGTGAGCCTGCTGACGGGGCAACAGAGGAGGTGAAGGATGAGGGTGAGGAGCAGGGCGGTGCTGAAGAAGACTCTTCTCTTCTAGAGGGTGCCCATCCAGATCAGGAGCTGAACCCGTTTGAGGTCATAGACCTCACTGGCAACGCCCTCCCTAATGGTATGTGATGGTAATCCCACGGGAACAGACTCGACTCTTACTGAGCAGTCTGCTTTTTTAAAATGACCAGCAGACCTCTGTCCACAGTGAAACACCTAGCTCTTCTTCTACGCCCTCTTTTTAAGTGGCGGACTAAACTGCACCACAGCCAACATCTGGTTAGGGAACGTCGTCTGACAAAATCATCTCAAATAAAGTTTAATGATGATCTCTATGAACAGACATCTCTCCTACCTGACCCAGCTCTGTGTGATCTATATCTATATTGTGTGAGCAGTGAGCAGTGTGAAACTGCTCACTGCAAGGTCTGTGGATTATCTTGAGTGACCGGATCACGATTTCTAGAAAGAGCCATTGCTGTGTTGAGTTTTATAATTTTAATAAAAATGTTTGGCGGTGAACTGTCCTTAAACATAATTTATTAAGAAAACAACCCCGTCTCGAATAATGAAACACAAGATTTGGCCTACTCAAAAATAGACTTCCAACAAAAAAAGGATCAAAGTCCTTCTTTCAAAATGCAAAAATATAAACAAGGGAAAAGTAATGCTTTGCACAAAAACGCAAGCAAAACTCCAAAAAAGGAATCATTCTCACTAGATGTCGGGTTGGGGAAAGTAGTAACCCCGCCTCCTAAATACAAGATGCTTGTGCTCCTGCAGACACTGGTGTGTGTGAGGGTTTGGTGTTGACCAGTGACTCGGAGAGCGAGATCTTCTGCGACTCCGTGGATTCGATTGAGCAACTCGGCAACATCAAGGTACGACTCGCATCCCCCAACACACTTATCACACTGCCCCAGTGATTAGGAACGTGACACTTTAAAGTATCTATTCAAAGAATGTTTTACAATCGCAGATTCCTGTCGTCAAGACCAACGGTTTCCACAACGGCCACGTGTCCCCGGAGTCGCCTCCCGTTCAGAGCCACCAGCTGGAGGGCGTCCTGGGAGTGCGACAGGTCGGGGCAGGTGGAGGTGGAGAGGGGGCGGAGGACGGAAAAGGTCCTGGTCCCAACAGGAGGGGTCGAGACACTGGGCGGGAAGGTTCCTTCCACAACTGGAGAGAACGTAAGCTGCTACAATACGGGAAGGGTTCTGTAATGGAGCCATCAAAAATAGGGAATATTAAATATGACACGCTTGTTGTCTGAGCGGGAACTTGGGGCAACGCGGCAGTTAAGGTCACTGGAAATATGACCCTTAATCCTTAATAGGCATTAATATATTTTCTATTCATTATTGAACACTTTGGGGCTCCACACAACTGACTGCATGTCCTGTATGTAGGTGGTGTTCCTCAGGGCAGTCCGAGGTGGGGGGGCCCCGCCGGCGGCGGCGGAGGGGCTGGCCGAGGAGGAGGAGACGGTTCAGAGGGGGGGGCCGAGAGGCTGCACGACGCCCAGCTGCAGCAGCAGATCGTCCTGGCCCTGCGGAGGCTCCGAGAGGACATGAGGAGCGTGATGGACCGGCTGGAGGTGGTGGAGAGGCTCGCCGCCACACACGTAAGCCCCGACGGGTCGGATTCTTAACAGCCGATGTTCACGTAGATGGTCAATGATTACTTCTGCTTTTCTTAATATGTCGTCATAGAAGTTCAGAAAGCTCACGTTACCAAATTTGTCTTTAAGCTTCAAATGTAGAAACCGAGCTAAAAAAAACAAAATAGTCCCCCAATTTGCTGGGAGACTATTTTCAGCAGCGGATTAAGACACATCTTAGTGTAGAGGTTCTCAAATTGGGGTACCGGTACCCCTAGGGGTACTTTGGAGTACTCTAAAAGGGAATGTGAGACTTGGAAAAAAAAGTTTATAAAAATTCCTAAAATAATTATACTACAAGAAGTGGAATAAGAAGTTCGATAAACCACTTTTATATTCAATATACTTTTTTTAAATTTTTTATTTCAATCGTTAATTGGTGTAAACTGTGAACTGCTGCAACTTTTTTCTTTTTCTACCCAAATTGTCTGCGACAGGCCCAGAGCTCCGAGTGGAGGCCGTGTCTACAGTGTGCCGGCGCCGCAGCCTCCAAACCGCAGGTAAGAGGGAATCGGCATCTCGGCTGGATATGCCGAAAAGCAGTTAGCGTTGCTGGAGTTGTTTCCGATACCGGTACCGGTATTAATGAGTATTGTGATGGCTCCCGGTGAATAACCAGACGTTTGACTTTCCTCTCAGGAGGAGAGGTGGTGGCTGTTTGACGTGTCGGGTCAGACCGTCGTCCTCTTCCTGCTGTGGCCGTTCGTCGCCCAGGGTCTGGTCTCCCTGCTGAGGAGGGCCCAGCGGAGGAGTCGCACGTCTTCATGAGCCGGCGGAGACATCCGACCGCTCGCCAGCAATCCACGGGCGCACGACGTCTCATTTTATGTTTGGCAGCAAAAAGGATCAAATCAAATATGAACCCCCCTCCCACTCCCCGCGTGCACCGACGTGAAGGGGCCCGCTGTCGGCTCGGAGAAGAGACCCACGCCTCTCACTCACAACGGCACGCAACTCTTTGTTTAAATTGTTGGAGTGGAATCAGCGAGCTTGTGTTGGGCAGCAGGAAGCAGAGCACAACATTGTCTTCACCAAACCTGGATAAGTGCAAATACTGATCATGAGCTTAAATTATTAGTTATTTAATCTGGTCATGGTCTTTTGTAAGATACAGAATATTATTATTATTGTTCCAAACGACATGATGCAGCCGGAGTATCTGCTTTGAGATGGAAGAAGTCAATGTACAGGTGTGGCTGCAATAACGTCTCCATGGCAACGGCTCATCGTCTCATGGGAATCCTTGAGATCGGATTCTCAACCTCGGATAGTTTTTTTGTGTTTTCGGCGCTTCCAACTGGACAATAATTCCATCTAGAACACGCCGCCTGCCGTCTGCTGCCTCTCCGCTGGTCGAGTACACGGAAATGAGGAATGTAGCCGAGGCTGCGACGGGAGAGCTCGTTTTCAAAAAGCTGCCCTGTGACTAACAGTCGTGTATGATACTAACGCATGAGCTCAAATTAATAAATCTATATTGAATAGAAGGTCGTGGTGTGTCGAGTCTTGGTGGCAAATGTTCAACACAAGGCAGTAAACAGTACGGGGACGCACCAATACAACAGGAAGTATACTTCCAGTATATAGAAACATCAATGTGACATGCTACTCTGTCTTATGAATTGAATGTGAACAAAGTCACACATGCATCACTGTAAAGCTGCTGACCCCTAACACATGTTTGAAGGTCATAAATGATAAAAAGAGTGAACTAGTGAGTGAGCTACTCTTTAGGTTGCAGGTGGGCGAGCGTGTTTCTAAACATCCAGAGATCCTCTGGACGGGACTGATGTTCTGTGATGGATCCAGTCTCGTACTGGATCAAAATATAAGGTAAATGGGAATAATGAACAATGGTTCAAATGATGACGTTTGTAATATTTGATGTTGTACAATTGTCTGTATGCAGTCCTGCCAAATAATATAAGGCAGCCCTTATGTTCTGTATTTGGCATGGTGTGTTCTCTATCGAATGCACACGAACCAGCCCCTTAATGAAATGAAGGTACTTAAAGGGTGCGGTGGGATGCTCGAGACATCTAATGTTGCTCGTCTCTTAAGTTGGGCAACTCGCAAGGACAAGTTGAAGTAAGAGTCTGAGGCGGAGTGCTGGATTCCCACGGCGCTGTGAACTGGAGGTTCCACTGTGGGAGGTAAAATGAATGAGCACAACCCCCTCTTCAAAAACAAATAATTTAATATATTATGTATAATAATTATATACACAGGTTAACTTAACAAGGCTTTGTACAACTGTTACAAAAATTGGTCCACGCACAGTCACCCACGTACACAGAGTACATGCACAGGGGCCCAGGGGCCCAGAGAGAGAAGGACAGACGGACACGGAGTCCGGTGGGAAGACGCTCGCTGGCAGTAGTTTGGTTCAGCTCCGGCTTCATCGTTCTAGACTTCACGGGAGCGAGAAAAATTACTGGAAAAAAATGGAAAAATATCACTCGGGTAAGACTCTTGTGGTTTTTGTATTTAAGGAAGTTATCCACTCACTTTCAAGTGCTCCCATGACGATACTCTTAGTAACACTGATATAATGTAAAGACGGGAGCCTCTCAGGTTCTCTCTCGGCTCTCATATTGTACACAAATGACCCAAATAGAAGAAGAAGAAAAAAAAAAACATAAAACATTTTGGCATGACTTTGCATAGCTGCCTTAAACACTTTGCTCCTCCGGTAAACGGGCCCTCCTCCCCCCCGACATACGAGACCCCCCCACACAGGGAAGCACGATATGCTTGTGTTGAACACTTACAGAGTTTGCATATTTTAATGTCACTGACCCCCATGCACGCAATATATATAGATATATATATATTTTTCCACAGAAACTTTGGCGTGACACCCGAGTTGCATCACCCAGAGAGGGTGAGAGTGGTTCTGCTCCCACGGATCGGTGGGGTTCCCTGTGGATCCACAGGAGGCTTTGGAAGAGCTTGTAAAGGGCCGAGACGTAAACTGAAGAGCGCTTTCCTCTGAGTCGGTGCTGCGCTCCGGCCGGTGCGCGTGCACGTGTGATGTTTGCTCACGTGCACAGTGGCAGATGAGCGCTGGAGTCTTTGCTGGTGTGAGGGTTAGTTGTAACCGCAGCGAGGCTCTGGAGTTGAGTTTCAAATGTCTGATATGGCTTTCTCTCAATTTCTTGATCCTGTTTTTTATTTTATTTTGAATTTACAGTTGATGGGTTTCATTCCAAAACATTATTTTAAAAATGAACGGTAAAAGGCCTTTTGTGTTGGATTTGAAAAACTCCTTACCTTTGGCACCACCTAGTGGTTGTAATAAGAACAGCACTGTGAAACATTGCAACAATTCTAACCGAGATTGTTCCAATTTTCTTTTTCTTTTTACAAACGGCTCCATCAAAATCTATGGAAAGTTGACTGTTGCTCGTTTTCTTCTCATTTTAGGAGGATCACCTCCCCGGAATAAATCGAGCCCTGGATTTCTTGCTCTAGTTTATGGAGCTAAATCTGAAAAGAGTTCAGCGTGCTGTCTCGGTGGTTTAAGAAATGGGAGCATTGTTCTAGAACATTTAGCTGTAACGTTGAGATGTTCTTCTGCCTTCAAAGCCGAATTTCTCTTTTTTGATATTCTGATTATGGCATCGTTTTTCACTTTCAGAATTTGCACTCTGCCTCGTTTACTTAATCTAAAAATAAAAATAGTTTGCCACACTGCTGAATACACACATTTATCATTAAAGGTTATTTGGAAGAACCCCCCCAGGTGTAAAAGGTATCCAGTTATATTGCTGTGAAGGTCACACCAGCATTTAAAACGACAAAATCAATTGATTTCAATGGAATTGTGGTGATCAGGGAATTGGCTTGTAGGGGTGAAGTAAATCCTTGAAACTCCAACACTTGAATTTGCAGCGCTGACCGACAGAAAACTTGTCTCGTCTTGCTGACCTTTGAGAAGTGGAGAGTAGTTTTATTGGCTGTGTTCTTCTTCTGTTCGACCTCTTCTTCTACGGGAGTCAACCGCTCCACTTCCTGTTTGAAGGTATCGTCCTGTTAGCGACCAAGCTAGCGTGTCCTCGGCTGGTTTAGCGTGTTAGCATGTTAGGCCGAAGTCGGACTATATCAAGATGTGTGGGAGTTTAGTATGTGAACACACAAGGTAAAAAAAAAAAAAATCACAGGTGCTTGTCCTGAAAATAGGGTTCAGATTTTGGTGAGAATGTGCCAGAAATACCACGATCTCAATTTGCCACGTTCTTTTGAAAACGTACACCGACATGGATAATTACATCTACAGTTATTCCGTAAGTAAAGGGTTAAAGATGAATAGCTTCAAAAGTAGGTGAATGGTAGAATTTGCATGTTAATTTCAGAGCGAGTTTCACATTTTATTAATTTTGGAATGAAACTCCACAGCTGCGAGATCATGTCTCCAACTTCTGAAAAAAAAAAAAAAAAAAAGCTCAGAGGGAAGAGACTTGAGACAACAGAGATCCCCATGGCAACATGACGGACTCTGGGCTTTAGAAGCAGTGACACGGTGAGCCAGTGTTTGTGAGTAAAGGGCCAGTACTTGGTACTGCGTTAGTAGATTAAACCACCACAGTGTGACGACGCCACGCTCTCGTCCTGTCCCGAGGGTCCAGGGCCGATCGCCTCAGGACCACGGGGTTAGGTCCCGGGGAGCTTTGATCTATCCAGGCCGAGGAGGAGGAGAGAGGGCGAGGGCGAGGGCGAGGCTCCTGGGCAAGCTGAGGGAGGGGGTCCATTTGTTGAATTGACCCAGGACCTACAATCGATCCCTGAGGAACCCCGACACGTCCATGCGGACCTGGCGTTCCTTCGATGACTCTGATCACCTCCACCCTCTCGGCTCTCCACCCTCTGACTCGTTCCTCGCTCCTGCCCAGCTCGAGGTCCAGATTCATGGAAACGGCCCTCGTCCTCCCGCCTCTCGTCTTCCTGTAGCGGACTGGCGCCGACTGGTTCCAGTCTGGCTGCTGGGCCCCGTAAAAGCTGGAGGCCTGGTGGAGGTTGGGAAGCCTGGTGGGGCAGATCCAGACGGGGACTGTGGGGTGTCCTCTGGCCGGAACGTGATGCCTCAAGTGGGACGGGGGATCAGACATCGTTGGGGGTCTTGGGTACGTGGCGTTGATCTGATGGTGCGAGCAGATGAAACTGTTGGGACGAAGTTGCGTTGCGTTTCCCGGCAAGGCCAATCTCCGCCTGCTCTCCTTTTCGCCTTTTCTGTCCCCCACTTCCTGTCCCGCCTCCTCCTCTCCAGGCCGATCTCTTCCCTCTGCCATCTCTCTCGCTTTCACCCCCGTTTCCTTTTCATCCCTTTTGTCCTTTTTCGGAACGGTGCGTTCTCCCTTGACCGCCTCTCCCTCTCTTCTATTTTCCTCCTCTTCCTCTTCCTCCTCCTCCTCCTCCTCCCCTCCCCCGCCTTCTCCTCCCCCGTAGTTGCTGGTTTTGACCGGCTCGTGCTCGGAGTCCTCGTCGGCGCTGCCGTCCTGCGGGTGGGTACTCAGGCATTTTTTACGTTTGCGGGTCACAGCGGAAATGATGGACTTGGGCAGGAAGTCCCTGGCACTCAGGTCCTTCTTGGAGAGCGAAGAAAGCTGAAAGAAGGTGACAAAGTTCAGTCACATCATACTTCATATTCCAGAATCCGGGATCCTATTCACAGAGTTAAAGCACGAGTGAGAGATGTCTTGCTTACCTTTGATTTAAGTGAATCGCTGGTGGTGGAATCTAGTAGAAAAAGGAAATATTTAGATTAGAACCGTGTGGTGGTGGTGGTGGTGGTGGTGGTGGAGGTGGTGGTGGTGTTAGGAGTGGTGCAGAGGTGTGATCACTGCCTACTCACAGCACACACGAGCAGTACTGCAGTCTGTAAGGAGAACTCTCGCCATTATCGGAGCATCTGTCTTTAAAATGAAGCTTTTGCTTTAAGTACTTTAAGTAGTGAAAATGGCTCAAGTTCAGCTTTAACGCAGCGGGTCGGGGGGCGGGGGGACGGGGGGCGGGGGGGGCGATGTAACGGTGCGCACAAGTCACGGTTCGGTTCATACCCAGGTTTATGAGTCCTGGTCCGGTGTGAGTTTGGTACCGTGGAAAAAGAAAAAAATCTATATATTTATACCGAATGTTTTCATTCTGAATGTATCGCGTTACAAAGGGAAGCTGTATGGAAACGGCTACATTCAATACAACCTCCTCAATTGTGCAAAAAGGGTTTTTTTACGCTCACTTGAGGTGGTTTTGACCTTTTGACGAAAAACAGTTGATGCACTTGATGGATTATTTAAACGCCTCTCACGTAGCGAACGTTCAACTCACACGACTGATCTGCTGTCGCCGTCTTCCCAGATATATATTTATGTTGTCTTAGTCTCCAGACAACATGAAACACGGCCAATACTAGCTGACATGAAAGAACAATTCATAAACTCGCTCATTTGAAACTAATTCCTAAACACCTCTCTCCACTTTTCTCTTGCAGATGGTTAGAAGGCAACTTATTTTGTTGGGTTAGGGTTGGCAACCTCTTCTTCTTCTACTCTGTTTACTGGCGGATTACAGTCATGTGTAGCCTACAGCACCAACCTCCGACCAAACTAAGCTGCAGCCATGTTTATTCGCTCCAAACCAGCTGATGGAAACCTCCATAATTTGCATTTTTTTATTTTTTATTTCAAAAGTTGCTTAAAATAGTTTTTTTACAATTGAATGGAAACTACTGACGGACAAATTCATCTTGTAACTTTTAGTAAACTATTTGCAATGTAAAAAATTAGGAGTATTTAAAAAAAAAAAAAATGCTTTTTACACTGTTTGAACAAATAGTTTCCCAAAAGGCAAAAGGTCCCAATAGGCTTTAAAACTAAATAAAACACATCTCATGGAATGAAAGTTGGTCCCGGTGATCAGCTCGTCTGGGGGATGCCGTCGAAAGAACATTCAATCTGTTTCCGTTCACGTCCCCTACAACATGTCGCTAATTGCTTTACGGCTAAAAGTTTCCCGGGGCGGAGTTTGAACCTGCGAACTTTGACTCTGTTCTTACGCGCATGCGCAAACCGTTACAGCCCCATCGGCAAGACGAGAGGAACGGTGGTACGCTGGTGGGACACCAAGACCGACAGAAGAGTAAAAAAACAAATGAATGGGTAAATGAACTCGAGTGCAACAGAAAACAACCAAACACAAAAACACACAAGGAGGAAGACCTGGTCCTACCGAAGAGGCGGATCCACTGTCTCAGCTAGAGAGAGAGAGAGAGTGCAGAAAGGTCCGGAGGGGGGAAAAAGAGAAGGAAGAGAAGGAAAGAGCTGAGTCTCGCTTGATAAGACCACTGGCAGCATTAGGAGTACAGCATGTAGAGGAGCAGGTTAGATACGGAGGAGTTAAAACATTAAGGTTGAGACTCATGAAAAGCTCCTCACTTTGAGGATGTAGGCTCCACATGTTCTCTGTGCTTGGATGTATTTTCTGAAGGCTTCTCTGGTTTTCTTGCAGCCCTATGTTGAAGATCTTTGCGTACTTGTGATCTATATAAGAACTTTTTCTCTGAGAAGACCTACAGTCATCTTTTTTACGACGTATCAGCCGCTATCTATAATGAAGGCTTTTTTTAATATGGCCGTCCTCGTCGTTGGAACGCACATTTTTTTTAGTAGAAATAAAGAAGCCTGAATAAAGAGGTGCGATACAGCGTTGAGCCATCGGTGTCTGATTTACTCGACAACCTTGACGACTGAAAAAAACACTTAAAACGCGACATTGTTTTGTCTTTCTTTTTTGTTTTCTGCTGCTACGTTCAGATTTTGGCAAACTTGAATGCTGTCACCTTTTTTTTTTGCCGCAGTTGACAGTTTACTGCCGTTAACGATGGCATTGGAAACAGGAATATTGAACATAAAATGTGCATTCTTTTTAATTCAACTGATTATAGTGTGATTATTTTAGAAATTAAACATGACTGATATTTTTCATTAACATAAAAATTAATATCTCAAGTAGAAGCCCCATTTGAGGAACCCTGCCCGAGGACAAAAGTGCCCATCTTTTTAATTTTTAATCAGAATTCTGGACAAACAGCGACTGAACAGGTGATCAGTTTATCACATCGATAAGTTTGATCCTCTCATGGTGAACATAGATTTTGACACTTCCTCACCTGACGCCTCTCCTGGCATGCCGCGCCTGCCGATGTTGGACAGCAGATGGTCGATGTTGGGCACAGGCTGCATGTCCCGCTTATCCTCTGGGGCCTGCACACGCACACACACACACACACATCCAGAAATACACAAATACACAACCATACCCAAAAGGAAAGTGCAAAGTACACATGAGGACACATGAGGACACCCGAGTACGACCGACCCCTCCGACCGGGACGTTCTGGGCTCTCTGTCCTGACGTACCTTCTCTTCCTCGTCGAGCTCTCCGGTGGTGAAGAACCAGTCGTGCTGTTGGAGGAACACAACGCGGCGTCACCGATGTTCAGAGTAAAAACACACAACTGGTAAAGAACGGAGGGAGCAGCCGTCGGCTCTTACGTGCAGGATGAGCGTCTCCACTATCTTGTAGCGGTCGGGCATGTGGGTGACCATGTCGGTCATGTTGTCCTCCGACGTCCTCACCAGGGTGGGGCCGAACACCAGGGCCAGGTTTCTGGGCTCCATCTGAAAAATGACATCAACGCTACGCTCACGTCCCCAAAAACAAAACAAAAAAGCCACAAAGGCCTAACGTGCTAATTAGAGGTCGGTTCGGTTACCTTATTCTGTTCACAGTGGTCTGCCACCTTCTTGAGGTGACCCACCAGGAACTTCATGGTGTGGTAATAGTGATCCGGGAGGTCATGGAGCTGGATAAAGAAGGACGGATGAAGGGAGCAAAGGAGATCAAAAAAGGTTGAAATAGTGAAAAAGAGACGAAACGTGTCCGTTGCTCGATGTTCTTCTGTCCTCTTGAGACACATACCAGTTTCTTCATGGTCTTCAGTCTGTCCTCCGCGTCCTCTATCCGGTTGGCATCGATGAAGTCGATGTATTTGTCTGTGGACCGAGGAGGCGTTTAATTAACAAGCAACTGATGAATGTAAATATGTCAGCACTTGGCACCACGTCCACACACAGACGACAAGCAGCAACGTTTCTAAGGAATAATCGTATTTGTATCCAAAACGGTGGAGAATAATCCAGCCGTGCTTTTATCAGACAGGTTCACGATGATTCCTGCTGCGCTCCGTAATGGACGAGGACGCACCGTCGGTGAAGAGCGGCTCAGGCAGCTTTCGGAAGAACGACTTGAGCAGGCTGCTGATGACGTTCAGGTCCTGCCATCTCTGTGGAGACAGGAAGTGGGAGGGTTTAGTATTCCTGACACACCTCCTCTAACAAAATGGTGCTTGGTACAAGACGGCTCTCAGCTACGACTCCGGCTAACGCGTGTATCGAGCGCTGCAGGAACGCGGACTGCAGAAACGAGTCCGCCTTTTTGCGCTTCCGGTTCCCGCCTCTTGAAGCAAACGTGTGTTTTGGTTGGATGCCTGAAAGAAGTTCACTTGTTTTTGCTGTCAGATCCGAGAGGCGAGATAAGAACCGCATGTCATGTGACGAGGAACACCGGATCACGGCCGGCACAGAACTTTTCTTTATTCCATAAATATCAGTCTACGGTGAATATGTGGAGGAGGAGTTCATCATTTTTAGTTCAGGACTATGACAGACAGTGTCTGAATGAGACAACTAAACATGATCACTAGTCCGCCTGTAGCTCAGCAGTAGCTCAGCGGTGGTGATGTTGAAGTCATGTGACAGTGATGTAGTTTGTTGACAGCTTGACGTTAATAATCATAAAAGTGGTGTTTCATTTTGTGAAGATTATCTTGCCAAACAAAATGTGTAACTATCAAGCTGCTGTTTGCCACTGAGCTTATTTCCTGCAGGAAAATCCAGAATCTGATGGAAAAACCAGTGAAATGCTGACTTCTGGTTTTGGGCTACAAACGTGGAAAAAACACTTAAGATGCAACATCGTTTTGTGCCCGTTGGAGTTTTTCCTGTTACGATGTTCGGTCCCAGGACAGAGGATGTCGTATGTATACAGATTGTAAAGCCCTCTGTGTAAAAAAAATGTTATTTAAAAAAAGCCCGTTCCCATGCATCCCGCACACCTCCTCAGCCGTGTTGATGTCCATGCCCTTGTTGAGGTGCTCCTGCAGGTTGGACACCATGGCGTTGTTGCCCGGCACCCGGTAGATACCCGTGTAATCCAAACCCGTCTCCTCCACCACGCCACAGCACATCTCCACAATCAGAGGGACAAACTACGGGGGGGAGAGAATTGGTTAAACCAGAAAGAACCCTGCTTATCTCCCAAGAATGGTTTTTTTACGAGTGAGCAGCCAAAAGCAAATTCATCCAGTTCAAGCACAGAATTCTACCGCTGAGAGAAAATGAATAAAGAGTCCAAATAATTAATATTCATGAATTGTTAAAGCATCAGCTACTTTGTCTACAAACGAGTTGTTTAGACACTGAAGTGGAATTGGTGTTATGTTTATGCTATGAATCATCATCATGATCATCTTCCATCACGAGACACAGAAGGCTTACTTTATGGTTGACAGCAGGCTGACAGTCCTCCAGTCGCACACCAAAAGCCTTTGGACTGCCGGTCTTCTTGGCCTTCTTCATGATGTTGATGCTCCACAGTGCTTTGTTTTCATCTGGGCGCACATACACACACACACACACACACACACACACGGTCCCACATTTAAATTTGGTATTTATATCCACGTGTAAACATAACTTTGACAGTTTAATATCACAAAGTGACCAGATTTTTAACAAGAAAACATCTTCAGCCACTCTTGCAGCTCTACAGGACACCTTAATCAAACACAGGTGTTGGGGAATATTGGTTTTGTTTGAACTAAATTACTTACTGTTGCTAAAACACAATTTCTGAAACCAGGGCCCTCTTTGTCACAAAAAAACGTCTTTCAGAACAATAAAAAAACTAAGCTAAAACTAAAATGCTCTTTTTGCATCAGAAATGTACACACAAACACAAAATACAAAGCTCTCTCCACATGCCAACTGCACACGTATGTGCCAGGTATTAAACATTATTATCATTTTCAGTTGTCGCGTGCTGTAAATATCGACTATGAACACAAATGCAAAAGGTTTTATTCTCAGTGCTCGTTTCCTCATATCAGTGTCGGACACATTTACGGTCCTCTAACTCTCTCTAGGGTAATCTAATTGATCTCTTTCACTGGTGCATTCTGGGTGCCTTCCTTAGAGCCGCACTGCTGGCATGGACAGCTAGCTGGTGAACGCGGACCGGACTCGCGTTCGGACCCACCGGTTCTGGAGGCTCGGTTCACTGAGGTGTTGTCGGTCTTTGCCAGGAGGAAGGGAGGCATCATGCGGTGGGCTCTGGGAGAGGAGTCCGGCTTACCTGTCAGACTGCACCACGGGACAGAAATACAGACAGTTGTGATCCCAAGGTTCAAAACATAAAGACTTCAGTAAATAAGAGGGTCTTTCAGGTCTTAATACTTTTATAAAATTCTCATGACCTCAGTCTTATGTTAAAAATAAAAAAGGAAAATAAATGAATGCGCTTTTATTCTTGCTTTTCGAAAATTGCACTCTAAGTAATTGTGTCCGATAGGCTTCCAGCCCGAGCTACAGTGACACAAAGGCTAAGGGACAGTTGTGATCAAGGCTTTTTTTTTTTTTTTTTTTTGCTAAACATGTGTATACACCGTGCTGACCTGTGTTTTCTGTAGTCATTCAGCTTCTTGTTGATGAGAGCTTGTCTTGAGAAGCCGATCTCCTAGAACAAACGGAGGTGATGAATTAGTTCTGCGTGGAGGTGTTAAGTGAGTGAATTCCACAAGATGAGCTGGGTGTGAAGATCTCACCTCGTTGTCGGTCTTGCTGTTCTCCCTGATGACCTTGATCCAGGCCAGCATGTCGTCCCTGTCCTCGGCCTGCAGCAGGTACTCGCAGAAGTCCTGCGTGGTCAGCCGCAGGGTGTGCTTCCGCTTGGTCTCGCTGTAGGCGATGTCGATCAGGCAGCCGCGGATGCTGATGGGAGGGTGTTCGTCCTGGCCGGGCCCCGCCCCCGCCCCGTGAAGGACGGCCTCTCGCTTGTCCTTGTAGAGGAAGAGCGAATGCGAGCGGAGCACGGAGAAGACGCGTTTCCACGGCCGCATGCCGCCACCCACTTTCTGCAACGAGGACGTACAGAAACCATGACACGACAATGAAATAGAAAACCCTCCCATCGTAGCTTAGCAACCGTGCAACAGGCCGGTTGACTTTGGATTTCTCCTCGTGCCGAAGAAGTGTGCATGGAACGATATTGTGTACAAGAAACACTTTGGAAGCTTGTGTCTTTTTTTTTCACCCTTCCAAAACCAAAATACAAGAGAAAAAGGGGCGGGCACTGGATTAAACTGTGTTTAGCTGGTGTAGCATAAGCAGCTAACTTTAGCATACCTGGCTACATGACAGACTCACAAGCTACTTTATTTACATAACTTTGAGTACAAGTACAGAATGCAGTGAGCTAGCTCCCTAGGGTGACAGGTTCCCAGATGTGACTATCAGATTTAGGAGTCACCTCAGTGGCTCTGTGCTTCTCTTTATTGGATTTTCATGTCAGAAATTACTTGGCCAAATTTATTAGTTTGTTGATATCCTCAACGTTTTTATGTTAGGTAGAAATAAGTCATTTTGTTTTGTTTTTTAATAATAATGTAATGTCAGACAGCGCAGACACTTTGCTGCTCGCTATCCGCTCTGCTCATTTTTTCTACATAACATTATGGGCAGCTCCTCCTGAATGGCTCATAAATCATTTTAATTTTAGTTATTATTTAAAACAATAAGCAAACTGTACACTCAAAAAGTGCACAGCCCGTCCAGCCCCCGGTGTAAACAGTCGGCTAACAGAAGCTAAAGATGATAAGATAGCAGTGCTTATTTGACCGGCTCTCAGAGCTTTAGCGGTGAGTTCAAAGTTTGCGTATTCTTGTCCTGCTGTTAGTTAGTAGTTTCTTATACATGGCACCGTTAACGCTGAAATAACATGATATTATGTAAGTAGCCATCAAATGTATACTCAAAACCATTTTGCGGGGTTAAATCTCCCGGAGAAATTTCAGCTGGCAAAATGGACAGCTGCTGACCAGAAGTGAGAAACCTGTTTTTACCTTCTTCTGAAGTCAAAGACCTTTTGTTTAGAAAACGAGTCCGCCACTGTCATGATTGTAAAAAGCGTATGTGCTTTAGTGGAATGGAAAGCTTGACAGGCGCAGTAACAGTAACCTAGCGACGGGGGCGGGGTTTCGCTTGGGGTGTGTCGTACCTTTCCCTTCTCTGTGAGGATCTGTTTGGAGTGCAGCCAGCCCTCCTTGCGGACATCACTAAAGGTGATGGTTCCCAGTTCAGAGGTGGAGTGGCGTTTGGACCGGGCCTCCTCCTGGGCTCGCAGGCTCTCCAGAGACTAAAGCACATTTTAAAGGGATTATGGGATTATTTTATTTAATTTTTTCTTGGTTGCTGGAAAACTCATAACATTGAAATAAAAAGAAGAATCAAGTGTAATGATCAACTGTGTTGGACGCTCACCCCATCAGTGAAAAAGCTCTTGACCCTTTTTGGTAGTTTTCTGGAGAAAAGAAAGCAGACGAGTTACATTAACAGCACTTATACTGTAGAGTCTAAACAGGTTCTTTTATAGATGGGGTCTGTGTAGACCAGGTCTGTGTAGACCAGGTCTGTGTAGACAGGGTTGAAGTGTCTATCAATGACCCTGTGTGACTATTCAAGCCACCTTCAAATGAGGTTTTGGTACACACTGGGACTATAAGGACCCACGTCAGTAAAGAACTTTAAAGTGTCCTCGGAGTTCTTACGAGAAGACGCGGCCTTCTTCCCTGAAGGTGTTGAGACCCTCGTCACAAGACTTGGATCTCTCGGTGGTGATGGCCAGCAAGTAAGAGGAGCGGCGACTTTTAATGCTGCCTGAAGAGAGAGAGGACAAGTCAGAGGAAGGAAAACAGGAGACCAAGTGGGTTACAAAAAAAAATCACTATATGTAAAATGACAAGAAGATGAGTGATGCAGTGATTTGTTGTCTCAAACTGTGAGTATAACATGAGCCAAGTGAATGAATTAAGGGGTTAAACGTACGTACCTCATGTTAAAGGGATACCGTGACATTTGGATTTGGATACACTTTACCCATAATGCTAACAGCATGCAATGCCTCTGCGTCATCAGAAGCTTTAATGTAGCGAGCATACGTTTTATGATTATAGCAAATCACAAGAGAAGTCAACGATGACTCAAGGAGCCTTTTAGAGACAAATGTCCGATCATAAAATAATAAAAATCATATAATTCTGCTGCATGGACAACCAACAGTATACAAAAGCTAAAGAGTCCAATTGGCAGAAACTTAATAATACATTCACTTTAAAGTCATTTTGTTCCCAACTGCAACAACAAAGCATTCTGACTTTGTTCCAGCTCTGGTTTGAACCCCGGCCTGGAGCAGAGCAGTGGGTATCGTTGTATTTACAACAGGTGGACGTATCGTTCAACATACTTTTGTGTGACCAAAAAGTCGAAATGTATCTTTCTCCGACGCACTGAACTGTAATCGCCACGCCACTTCCCGAGAGCCTCCTTGCCGGTTGGAGTAACCATGGTAACCTGTGCCAACCTCGTGTGACCAAACTAGTCTGAAGTCATCTTAATATATATATATATATGAGGCCTTAGACCTAAAGTGACGCGTTATTGACGTCACAGAGTTTCATACTAAGGTTTCAGACGATTTCGAAGATTTTAAAATTCCGCTTAGAGTGGCTTTGAAAACGATGAATATTTTTCCACAAAAAAAATGAAGGGAATTTGTAAATGTCACTGTACTCCTTCAAGATGAGTTTGAGGCTGGACAAATATATCAGTGTGCCAAAATAAAGGCATCGCATAACTGCTAAAATTTAGCAGTGATGCTTAGCAATGTCGGTTCAAACAGACATATACAGTATATGTATACATTGGCCCAGCCCTTTGGGAGGCCGTGGAGTATTTAGAGTGGGTGAGTGAGACTCACTGCAGTCCCGAGAGCGAAGTCGGACAAAGGGGGAGGTGGAGGAGAGGGTGGGGGAGACAGAGGTGGAAGGGAGGGTGGCCGTGGTGGAGGCCTGGGAACTGGACACAACAGAGCGGGCTGGTACATAGCAGGCCTGTAGGTCAATACTAGGACCGGTGGGGTCATCTGCAAGTCATCATCACAGGTGGGCAACAAGCGATGAGAGATGATTAAACATGCTGACAGGACGAGGTGGAGATTAGGGAGTTGGGAACACCTCGTTGAGTCGGAACTACTCTGGAGGCAGAAATAACCTCTGACGGAGAACCAGAAGTTTTTCCACATTAGCAACCTGACAAGCCTTAACGGCGGTACGGTTTACTGTACAATAAAGTAATTGGCAATTATACGATAATGGCACATTAAATGTCCCTCACAGCCGTGTCTCTGCTGAGGTGCAGTGTAGAGAGTTCTCTACAGAGCACAGTGTTATCAGAGACGTGAGAGGGATTATGGAGGACGGAAATTGGCAAGGTGAAAAATAATATAAATAGCCATTAAATGTACAAAGAAATAATATAAAAAATAACTGTAGGCATTAATTGATAATTGTGCAATCAATTGATATTTCTGTTTTAATTTGCTTATTCATTTCTGTACCTTTGTATTAATTCCCTTAATTATCAACTCTTCTTTTTAATTGTCCATTTAATTAATGTATTTATTTCTATTCATTTTTAAATGTATTTATTTGTTTTGCATTTTATTTTTTTTAAATGTATTTGTATCATAAAATGTTTGGATCTACAGTATGTATCTATTTATTTCCCAGACTTATCAATACCTAGACATTATTAAAAAGTACCGTTCCAGGTTCACCAATGGGCACTGACACATGTCCATGAGAACGGCACTAACTCCATTCAATTTTGGTGATTAAAAATGAGCTAGCTATAGCGTTACTATTTTACTATTCTTACTATTTTTTTCTAAACCCCCCCAAGAAATGGAATGCAATTATTTAAATAACTATTAAAGGTAAACATTTCGGTTTGTCTGGTGTGGTAGTCATCTTGGAATAATACATACATCTAGCTAATAATACAACACAATTCATGCAGCTTTAATGGGAGGATTTCTTCCCATTGCGCCAACATGGTGTGACTGGCACAAACAGAGAGGAATCAGAAAGTCGGTGAACCGACTCAGTGATGTCAGTTCCTGTACACAGCAGTGTTTTATTACATTAACCACAGCCATTTGGCCTGCTGACTCAACCTGTAAGATTATTTCTGACTCCAGAGCAGCTCTGTTTCCAAGGAAATGTTTCCAGAACTCCATCTACTGTTTCTTTTTTTTAACAGTAGACAAACATTGGACATGTCAACATTCAAAAACACACTAGAACATTCATCAGCACTAATTGAAACATACAGAAATGCACCGACAGTACACACATTATTATTGACATGTATATGACACAGACAGAAATGTTGGAAAGGATGGAAACACACACGTAGAGAAAAGGAGCACTACTAAAGCCTCGCATACATTAAGAGAGATACACACAGCAGCAGCTGCCGCTACAGAGGAAAGGTCACTAACCTATGAAGGGAATAGAGGCCAGGGAGTTGTATGCATGCTGTGCGAGGCTACCGTTAGCCCTGCGGCTGGTGACGGGCCCCGCGGAGACAGGAGATGGGGTCCCTTGTGTGGGTTCCAAAGCGGGAGGCTCGGGTGACTCCACGGGCGTGGCGTAGTGGGGATGTCGAACGGCCTGAATGGGCGTTCGGCGGCCGGAAGGCGGCTTCTGCCTCAGGACCACTTCCTGATTCAGGGAGATGGGGGAGACGACCTCCCTGTCCTCGCCCAATCGGGCTCTCTCCTCGTCTGACGCAGACAGGGCCGGGGTAGACTGGGGTCTGGGTACCACGCTCTCCTCGCCGTCGGCAGGTCCGCTTCTGCTGCCCGGGCTCCAGTTGAGTTGGGGGCCGCTGTAGCCGGGCTCTCTGAAGGAGTGGGCCTGCTGGAGGAGGTGACCAGCTTTGCGGGAGAAAGACGGGCTGTAACTTTTGTAGCCCACCAGCTCCTCCTCTTTTACTCGCCGTGTTTGGGGTTCGGCTACCTGCTGGCCTGACCGCCTGCCACTAGGAGGCACTGTGGAGGAGGCTGTGATGATGGGGGACATCACTGTGGTTTTGTGCTGATGCCCTGCCGTAACCTTCTGGTCTTTCTGCTCTCTGAATGTCGCCGTCTGTGCCCCGTGCGGAGACTGTTCGTAGCGCGGTGACACCAGGGCAGAGGCTTGTGCCAGTGTTTCCACGGAGCGCCCGTAGTTATGCTCGTACTCGGCGTAGGCTGCCAGGAGGCTCTCTGAGCACGACCTGCTTCCTGGTCCTGATACCCCGCCCCAGCCCCCTAACCAATAAGAATCATGGGAAGCAGCAGCCGCCTGGTGGTGGAACTGGAGGGTTTCCCTTCTGCGCTTCTCCGCGGAGGTTATGGAGGAAGGTGCGGGGGCGGGGCCGAGGGCTAACCCCAGCCCCAGCTCCGCTAAACAATCCTGAGAGATGCTGCGGTGGCGGGGGGACATGCTCTCGGCAGCCTCGGCCTGGCTGTAGTACCAGTCCGACAGAGCCTGGTGGCAGAGAGTGTCGGCGTGGGTGCGGGCCGAGGCCGGCAGGCCGCTCTTCCGCGGCGCAGGCAGAGTAGCAGAGGCGATGGCAGCATTGTGGTTCGCAAAGTGAAAGTCCAGCACATTGATGGCCGAAGAGGAGCGACCTCGGTGCCGGCCCGACGGGGCGAAGTGGCCGCCGGAATCCTCGAGGCCCCCGGGCCAGCCGGGGGTGGAGGCGGGGGTGGTTGTGGAAGCGGCGGGGGGGCGGTTGTCCAGTGGGGAGGCGGCGGGGCCCGGTCGGCACTGCCAGTTGTCCGGGGGACTGTGGGGGTTGTGCTGTGGGGTGGAGGAGCTGGGCTTGGCGGAAGGGTAGCAGAGAGGCGGCGGCGCAGGGAGGTTCTGGGCCACGCCGGAATATGGCTCATTGCCTTTCAGGTAGGCGTCCTGGGAGTACGCCTGAGGACGAGAGGGGTCGGGACACAATGAAAAACACGACAGCAGAGATAACAGATGGAGGGAACGGCTAGAGGACAGAGCGAGGCAGATGCAACGTGCACTGGATTCTTTACTGTTTTTTACTACTGTTTTTGATGCGTATTTGCTTATTTATAATACTTGTTTGGATCTTGTTTCTTGTTACTATGTATCTTGTTTGCACTTTACCTTCTGCTGCTGTAATCCTGTAAACTTCCCCCCTGCGGGACTAATAAAGGATTATTTTATCTTATCTTATCTTATTGTCCTCTCTTTGGTCCGATTACACATTTCAACAGACAATTACATTATTTTATTTTAATACGGCTTTAATTGATTTTATCTTTTACTATTTTTAAATGTTATTATGATATTAGCAATAAAATAAATACTAAATAAAATCTACTGTTTTTAATTTTTTTACCGTGATGTCATGCATTCTTTTATGCCCATCTGCACAAACTCATTTTGTCGCCTGCCGACTGATACCAGCAGATTTCCCTAAGTTAAACTTTAATAAGGGGCTACATGAATAATAATAACAGGATGTCATGCAAACAGCCCAGCTTACTTGCTGTGACAGTTAACACGGCAACAAGGTGAAAAGCAGGAGAGAAGAGAAAATAGAAGAAAGACAATACTCACACTTACCAACTGCAACACATCCTCATCTTTGGGCATAATAGAGAGCTCCAGAATGTTTTCACTACAACACAAAGACCAAAATATGATATAATATAAATATGAACATATGATAAGTAACGGGTCAAAATTCGTCAACAGCAGTCTCTCACCTGTTTTGGATGAGCATGATAACCTGAGAGTAGGTTTTTCCCAGAATGCTCTCCCCGTTCACCTTCACCAGCCTGTCCCCTGGAGTACACACACACACACACACACACACACACACACACACACACACACACACACACACACACACACACACACACACACACACACACACACACACACACACACACACACACACATTCAGAAAATAGGTTACGGGCTTTAAAAGTACAAGCGCAGACGTTCTTCAATCATACTTTCCATAAAAATACCGTGTTACTTTCTGTATGTTTTTATGCACTAAACCCTCGTAACCATGATCATATTTAGTTTCCTTGACTGATGCTTTATATAATATATAATAATTTTGTAGGTGCATCTCTAGTACACCTTCCTTCAATGATGTTCATTTCTTTGGGTATCTTTAGGAGAATATTACCCATAAAGATAGCAGGGGAGGTGCCGAGGGGAAAAAAAGAATTCATTGTTGCATTTTAGTTCTGCTCTGGCTCCTGTTCACACTGACTTTTTACAAATGAACCAAGAAGAGTAAACAGGAAGTTAGAGAGACTTGATGGAACAGTTTTGGTGTAATCCTGCAGCATCAGGACCCACATCACAGACTGTATATAGGAAGTGGGCGTAGTCACCGTGACGTGGTATGTGGACTGATGTTATGAAGCCTCGAGTTGGAGACACCGTCTCATTCACATTGACTGGTACTGTGTGTGTGTGTGTGTGTGTGTGTGTGTGTGTGTGTGTGTGTGTGTGTGTGTGTGTGTGTGTGTGTGTATATATATAATAGCATTATTCGACTGCAAAGCGACCGCATGTTAAGAATAATGGTTAACAGATAGCGACGGGACGTACAGCCATATTAGGGGGTATTGACGTGTTGACAGAGTAGGACACAAGCTCAACATACCACAGTTTAAATAGCTTTTGATATTGATATTGATATTGATTTTTTTTGTTTGTGGTGTGTTTGTTGTGTTGAAAATGGGCTACAACTGAATGTCGTTGTGCATCCCTGTGTTGCATAATGATCCTTGAATACATACATCACTTATACAGACGGCGCATTATAAGTTTGCTCGCTGAACAATTTACAAACAAGCAGATGCGGACCCTCAATTGTAGTATAAATGGAACCGCCTCAGTCCTCAGCTGTCCACAGACGCGGAACACGGAAAGTATGTTGAAGATATTTTAGCGATAGTGTGACGACCCCCCGAGAGCTCTGCCGCGTCTTATGTCTATGCGTCTTCTACCTGTACACAGTCCAGCTTGTTGCGCGGGGCCATTTTCTTTCACGCTCTTCACAAAGATGGTGTCCATTGGCTCCAAGCGGGACCGCTGGCAACCTGCTTTAAGAAAACAAACAAACAAACAAACACGCAGATACACGTGCATTTCCAAAAATATCAGCAAAACCCACAAAGTTGAATCAGCAACACCTACACATGGAAACATACAGTCAGCCCCCCCCACACACACACACATATCCTGATCATAACACAGAACACAATAGATACAGTAGATTCAAACGAGTTCTAAAGGCATTCAAAGACACTTTAAGAAGGCGTGATGCTGGATAAACGTTGGCAGAAACACTCACCTCTTCCAGTTGAGTTTCCGTTCTCTTCATCCTTTGGGAAAAACACAGAGCAGATGTTACAGGGGAGGAAGGGCCACAGGGAGGCGCTGCTCAGCTCACATTCAACCCGAGCCTCCACTCCGAGCCCGGGTCTGACTCACTCCAGCTGACTGGGCAGTTTGGACGGCTGTTAAGCTGCCTGACTGACTGATTCACAATCTGACTTTTCTCACTGACTTACATATGGACTCCCTGTCTGTCTGTCTGTCTGTCTGTCTGTCTGTCTGTCTGTCTGTCTGTCTGTCTGTCTGTCTGTCTGTCTGACGGGCAGGCCTGGTGGCTGGGTCTATCTGGAGGCTTTGGTGCTTCGCTGAGTTAGCTCATTCCTGACCCGCACACACAAAGGGCTCTGCTCACAGACGGAGGTATGCTGCTCCACAACACCGACCTCTCTCTCCAGGACAGAAGGACGAGACCGAGACCTTCAGTACCACGGTACCCGTCAGTGTGTGTCAGATGTATAGTCTGGAGCCCAATAGAATAACGTGTGCACCTTGAAAGAGCACTTTAGCGGTGTCTGAAATCATGTTACAGGATTCCCCCAGGCATGAATCTGAGAAACATATTGTCATATTCAATTACGATTACAGGTAAGATGGACACATACATAATACGTAATTTAAACCCTGAATTCCATGTCTTTGAGTTAAGTATCGAGCTAGAGCCGGTAGAAAGCCGGGAGAGATTAACTTAGCATGAAGACTTAGGCAGCAGGGAGAACCTCAACCATATTTATCTGAGTTTGTGTCAGTTTAAAAAGCATTAATGTTGGATAGTCCTGTCTTGAGGGAAATGTGGTGTTATAGGACACAACCTTAATGTGTACACAAAAAGTGCTTTTTTTGTTGCTGATAAGCACTAAACACAAAGTGCAGCTGAGGCTGATGGGTGCCGGGTCAAAAGGTCACCAAAGGCATCAGGAATCATCCACTTGGAGCCATGATTGTCTGCACAAAGTTTCATGGCAATTTGTCTCATATTTGCCAATTCTCATAATTCAACTTACTGACATTTATTTTGAAAAGCAACCCATTTCCAATATTAGTTGAAACAGATCTCCATCGTGAAATAATTCTTAATGAGATGAGATCAACCCTATACTTTTGTTGGAATGGTGGTGTATTCTCAAATACCAATTACATTTTTGTACTCAATCTGGTTACCGGCTGCTTGAGCCACGAGCCGTGTTTCCATTCAATTGTCACGCGAACTACATGTATTTCCATCAACTGGTTTGGAGCGAATAAACTCTGCTACAATGTAGTTTGGTCAGAAGTTGGCACTGTAGGTTACACATGGCTGTAAAATACCAGTAAACCAGAAACAAAACAAGTGGCTTTGGCCATCTAACCCATGTACGATAAAAAAAATGGAGAGGTCTTCAGGAAAGTGTTTCAATAGAGCAAGTTTTAATTGTTCCTTCATGTCAGCTAGTATCGCCCATATGTGGGGACCAAGACATCATCGAAAATATATCCGGGAGTCCCCGACAGCAGAAACAGCTGATCCGTTATGTGAGTTAAATATTTGCGATGTCCGAACTCATTTCATTGAATTTTGCCGTTTCCATACAGCTGTCCTAATGTGATAATTCAAAATGTGCATAAAAACACATGAATGGAAACACTACGGTCTTGTGCTCTTGTAGTCAAGAGGATGCATATTTTCATAAAGGAAACAGATTTTTGTGTCCAGGCCAGAGACACCAGAGAACAGTCGGCTCACCTTGAGGCTGTGGAGGGAGGACTCTGGTGGGTAGACGATGAAGTGGCGCAGAGTGAAGCCGAAGCCCTGCGAGTTCTTCGGCACAAAAATGGTCCGTGGGCCCTGCCACGACACGCCCTCCACCTCGCCTGACGACAGCGGCCGGCGCCTGTTCTCATTGGACGACACCATGCCATCTCTCCGTCCTTTAGCCTATTGAGAGGAGAGGATGGGGGGGGGGATGTTTAGATTGGATGACGCTGAGCTTTCCCTTTGCTCTTTGGTAGCTAACGAACACGGACAGAACTTTACCATGGGAATCTTAAAGTGGGACTGTGCACTCATCCATAGTTGAACGCATTTAAGGGAGGAGTGAGCGGGCGGATGTGGCCCACTCACTGAGGACTCTGCCCAGATCCGACCTCGGGCAGAATTACACCTATGCCAGGAATTTCTCAGAGACTTCCTTTCTCTAAAGAGGAAGCTCTATTTCCAACAACAACCCCACCTATAATCACATTTATTACCTCCAGCCAACAATGGGAGGGTTTAAAATATATACCATCTATAAATAACGGTCGTGGAACAACAGGAAATTATTAGGGCTCATAAACACAGATCTGGAAGCCAGAACCAGAGGACCAGTAGACAAAAGGAGCCCGCTGATCTCTCGGTTTGGGCTCCAGGAGGTGAGAATGAGGCCAGTGTTTCTCACACACACACACACCCACCCACCCACCCACCCACCCACCCACACACACACACACACACACACACACACACACACACACACACACACACACACACACACACACACACACACACACTGAGTACAATTGTTGCCCATCCACATGACGTTGAACCTTGACAAAGGGATAGAATGTCGCTCAAGCTGCCTAGAAATCATAGTTACGGTCGTAACAACATTGCTCATTAGAGTGGGCCGATTCAATTTAAAAAAGGATATTCAACAACACTAAAAGCACATACATTCATTGTACATGAAAGCAACTCAAACTTGGCGCAGCCAAAAACAACAGGAAGTCTGTTTCTTGAGACAGGAAGTGGATGGCCGCGATTTAGGGGCAATCCTTGGCCTCTAAGAATGCGTCCACGGAGAGAGCAGGAAAGAGACGCACACTTTCCACAGAGGGAAGCCAATCAGTTCAGATTAAAAGGGGAACGCCACCTGAATTAAGAGTTCCAATATGTTGTGTCCATGGCCGAGGAAAGTTCAATCAATATTTGTGTCTCTCTCAAAGCCAGAAACCAGAGAAGGAAGTCCAGAACCTTTATATCAGGTATAAAATGAGTAGCTGCTCCCTAGAAAATGAAGTCAATGGGTTATTTTGATTGTGGTTTTGGTTAGATGCCTGAAATAAGGTCCGTGTTTAACACAAGCTTAAGAGATTTCCACGTTTTGCTTTACGGCATTAAATACGTCACTAAATATCTCACTCACTTTATGTTTCTTTAAAAAACAAAAGTGGCAAACAAGACTGCAGAGGGACAATAACTTCTGGCGATTGCATTGACACTTCAAGAACCCTAAAAGTGGTGTTCAATTGTGAAGATTGTCTTGCTTACAAAACATGTACGTATCATTTGCCCCAGAGCTTATTTCCTGCAATAATCCAAAATCCAATGGGAAAAATACTATTGGCTTTTGGTCGAGGGAACCAGTGCGATGCTAACTTCCTATTGGTCCACAAAAATACCTTAACCCTGCAGCACCTATATTTATTGTGCATGAACCAGAATTTATACTTGATGACATCACAAATGAGAGTTTTAGCAGTCTAGTTTCTGGATTTGGTTCACTGCTAATATTTTTGGAATATCATATCTGAATTTTGAAAAAGGGAGTAGTTCCCCTTAAATATTTACATAACATCGTCTACAAGTAACATTAATAAATATAAACTGTTATCAAATCACTGAAGAGCAGTGTTAGTTGAGGTTTTGGTTTTCTTCCGTATATGGCTCTGGTAGCGGCAGTGACCTGTCAATCACAGTAAGCCCCGCCCTAAAGCATACCGTGCTTTATAGTCTATTTGACTCTAAATGGACCATTTACTAAATTTACTAAATGAACATCATGCTGTATTGAAGAAGACTTGAAACTAGAGATTGAGACCATAAACTCATGTTTACAATATTTACTGAGGAAATAAATCAAGAGATAAGTAGAGTCATTTTCTCATAGACTTCTACACAATACAAAAACTTCTTTTTGCAATTGGAGGAGTCGCACCTTGCTGGTCAGTAGAGAGAATGCAAGTTCGAATACACTTCCGCATCGGCATCACCCGGCAGAACCGGAGGTTGCCGTCTGAGCTGAATATAAACCTTTTTTTAAAGTTTTTAAAAGGACCCACTCTTATAGCATTACATAACATATATTATCCAAATACAATGAAATAACCCCAGAGGATTCCTGCCCACTGACATTTCTGTGTGTGTGTGTGTGTGCGTGTGTGTGTGTGTGTGTGTGTGTGTTTGTGTGGCTGTGTTGGAGAGCCGTGGTGTGTGAAGGCCCCAGAGCATGAAGTCATCATATCTGTGTGCGTGTGAGATAGTTGGGTACATTGTTGTGTTCGATTCCTCATCATCCGACGTCTCTGCAGGTGACATTTCACACATGGGTGAATGTAAACGCAGAGGTGAGATGGCGTACATGCTTACCCCCCCTCTCCTTCACACACTCGCCCTACTCAACCGCCCACACAGTGTGAAATGCCGTCATGCCAGAGTGTGTTTTATAAAACATTAGTGATTTGTTTTGTCAGCTCTCTCTGTGGCTCTTTAACAGAACTAACACCACCAGCCTTATCGGAGTCCCTTTTATCCATTGTGCTGGTGCTTGGTTCATAGCATATATTGTGTGGGCAACTTTTCTTATTGGAAGAGACGGAACAGAACGTATCAAAGGTTAAGTAGTGTGCGGTGTACATTCAGAAGAAGAAGACAAGATGGACAACGCACAGCGAACAGAAACTGTCTGTCCTGCTGTGTGTTTAGTTCCGTTAGCCGTTAGCTCTGTTAGCCCCGTTAGCCGTTCTAGCTCTGGTAGCATAAACACACCGCAGGACTCTGCTGCCCACTGTACTGCTAACAGCTAAGCTAACTAGCTCTCCTCCTACAAAACACAAGAAGACGCGCTCCGTTGAAGTCAGCGCTCGGTTCAGTTTGTCTTTTGCTAAGATAGATAGATAGATAGATAGATAGATAGATAGATAGATAGATAGATAGATAGATAGATAGATAGATAGATACTTTATTAATCCCGTAAGGGGAAATGTTTTCCCTACAGCAGCATTTGTACATACAGGTAAGCTACAGTTATCGAGTCCAAACTGAAACAGTTGTCGATCACTTGCGGGCCGCTACTGGCCAGTTATGAGGAATGTAAAACAGTAAAATAAAATATGTATTGAGATGTATATGAGAGTGATGGTCACACTGGTATTGTGGATGACATTCATTAGATGTTACAAACAGTAGTTAACCGCCAATCTCCCGCTTTTTATTAACGTAACTCATTTATAAAAGGATCTTAAATATAATATTGTTTTGTGTATTTCACCCCCTTAAGAGTCCTTACCTGATCCCAAACACTCGGCCTGATTGTGCAGCTCTTTTCGGGACAACAAGGGCCTGTTGTGCTGACTCAAATAGAGCTTTTCATTAACGTTGGCCACTCGCTCAATTTACTCTTCTGGTCTGCTGCACTAGTCGCTTCATTTCGCTCACTCGGATTCGGTCATTTCAATCGCAGACCTTTCATTTTGGTCGGGTGTTGAAATGATTTTGTTGACATTCAGACCGCTGCTGAGACGAGCTGAACGGAGAGACGATGCAAAAAAAAAGAAAAGGACACGCATGCACCCTGAAGATCAGATAACACAAACTGACACACACACACACACACACACACACACACACACACACACACAGTGTATACGAGGAGCTGGATTACTAAAACAGTCTCTCTACAAGCAGTGTGAGTTGGGAAACTGTACGATCCTCGATGCATACTTGAACAGATGATGTAAAAGCCCAACCACACAAACACGCCCGCGTGTGAATACACCCACAATATTTCATATGAAGCTACATGTGCATAGTGAGGACATCAGCCTCATCTCCTTTCTCCTCTGCTAGTCAACAGGCCCCCTCAGTGCTACATTACGTAACACCTTAAGGAGGCACGGAGATATGGCATGACACACACCCTCGAATGAATCAAAACCCCCACATACCGAGTCGTCCTCTGGACTGTAGAGGATGGCGGGCTGGTAAAGCTAGTTCTGTTCTGAGTCCACCGGGCAGCCCTGTATCCTGACATAGGTTCAATTCCCCCCGAATGTTGATAGCAATGACATCGACTTTGGCCCCTGCTGTAATAAAACCAGGACACCCGCATGGTGGGTAAGGTCAATAAAGGCGTCCTTCTCTTCCACTGATCAGAGCAGACAGGAGAGGTTAAAGCAAGATGGCGGAAGAAGAATCACGGAGGAAACGCAAGAGCTCGTTCAGTATACTGGACTTATGCCACATCTAATAAACCCACTTTACACTACCCGCTCAGCAAACAGCAGACAAAGTTAGCAAGTAGCTAACCGGTGAACGAAGTGGAACATTCAGTAGCTAAGGAGCCAGATGTTTTACTCTGTAGGAGGTGGTGGAAACCCAAAACAGAGCTAAAATGAGAGTGAATATTGGACTTAATTGATTCAAGTTACAAGAAACACATCTTTAGATTTGTAAAAAGACAATTCAATTAAATTTATTTGTATAGCCCAAAATCACAAATTTGCCTCTGAGGGCTTTACAATCTGTACAGCACTCGTTATCTTCTGTCCTTGAACCCTCCCATCGCTAAAGGAAAAATATGGGAACCTAAATATGGTCAACACTTGACAACTTTATATGGCCACAATATATCAAATATGTATGTAATATTCAGCTTGTTGTGGCCTTCTGCCTCCAAAATGTGGCCAAAAAAGCCGATAAACGCAGCTTGAAGAAGCTTTCCGATGAGAACGTGGTGTACATGCAGAATAAACATAAAACAACCTGCTGGCTGCAGGTTACATTATAGTGCTAATCATTGAAGTGAACTACCTACACACTTCAATATTGACAAGAACTATACAATATACTATAACTATAAACGGTGCAGGTGAACAGTTGGTCCCTGGTAATCGGATTAATTTGGCAAACTACGGCCCAAAGTAAAAATGCCACTTGGCCAGAAAATAATAAAATGTTATGATACTGAATAATGGCAGGAAAGAAATCGGGTATTGTCAGTTTCAGCCCAAAGCTAACGTTCCCCCCCACCTCTTACCCAGGACAAGCGGTGGCGCTGTATGAGCCTCCGGGAGCCCCGTCTTCTTGGTGATGCGATGGGGGTTGGGCGGGGTGAACTGTGAGGCGAAACACCCCTCAAAACAGCCAACCAGATACAGCGGGGTTCTGCGTCGCTACAGTCCACGCCGACGGAACACTGAAATCGCCACTCGTGGCCCGACGGAGCTGGTGCGACACCCGACACCCTCAGCATAGCACCGCCACATTCACACGCATATGTACCGTCTCGGCAGCGAACGCACTCCAACTTACGCCAACTTACGCGCAACGGGGGTCACAAAGCTTCAGACCCCACAAGGGAGATATCCGGTCACCTCCGCGCGGCCTCTGCTTGACGCGTCATGGCCGAAGGGGGTGATCGAGAGTAAACCGTTGGAAAACTAAATTTTACACATGAAGTCAACTACTAAAGTGTCGCGATCAGCACCGAGGATGCAGAGCACCAAGTCTTGAATGTATGAATTTGTAATCCTTGAGTTGCTTTCATCTTGAGCTTCATTCTTCGTGTTTGTCTTGATTTGGGCGACTCATCCGATTGTGTTTCGTGAATCTAAAACATAAGTGGTCAAGCCATGACGATCCTGGATTAGATGAGACTTGATTTGTCATATTTTCTCCAGTTTTCTACCATGTTGTCTCGAGCTGGTCCTCATTTTTTTTTCTTTTTCCCACCAATCTGGGTCCTTGTCTTTGAAATGTAAGGCAACTTTCTGTGACCGAAGCAGACGACCTCTTCCCGTCTTCTTTCACCTTTCATTTAGTCCGGTTCACAGTTACGGGCGAGAGATTACGCTTTAACGACTCCCCGGCTTTTTCCACGTGAAGCGGCATCAGAAGCAGCACTAGTCCCACTGTAACCACGGCGCCGGGCATTAGCCGACAGCCCTCCCAAATGACAACTAGTCCTCTTCAAAGCTTTCAGAGCAGAATTGTCCCGATGTCAGAAAGAATCGCACTCGTTTTCACTGAAGTAGCGGTTAGTCGCTGCTGTGCGATCCGGCTTAGATTTAGTGCTCGACTCTGGATTTCGGAAGCGGATCCATCCCCAGACCAGCTGAATTCTGTTGCCGGACCAGTTGAGCTGAGAAGGCAGTTTGTTGTTGGACCAGATTTTTAGAATTGGATACAATCCCAAGCTGCTGCTACGAGGTCCAGCGTGTCCCCCCTGCATGCTCTGTAGTACAGCGTTGGTTGTGGCTGACTATCTTTATTGCTGTCTAAGTATAGTCCTCCCTCCTCTCAACCCTGACATGCCTCTCTATCTCTCTTTCATTCTCTCTCTCTCTCTCTCTCTCTCTCTCTCTCTCTCTCTCCCTTGGGTGTATTTGCTGACATCCCCACACTCTCCCTCCCTTTCTCTCTCAGTCACATTCCTCTCATCCTTTTGCTACACAGTCCAGCCCGTTGGAAGAGCAGCGAGCAACGCTGCTTTCTCTCCCTCTCTCTCGCTCTCTCTCTCTCTGTCTCCTCCTTTTAGTCTCACAACCTGCTGGCTGATGGTGCTGTTGGTATCCAGGGTGCACTACAAACTGTGTGTGTTAAAAACGATTATTTGATTAATCGATTAGTAGATCGACAGTGCATTAATCAACAGTAAATAATCAAGCAAAACTACTTTCCGATGTTTAATATATAGGGGATGTTTGGTTGTAACGTAAGTATTTCTGATTCTGAAGCCATTTGAAGATGCCATCGTTGTCTCTGAGGAAAATGAGGATGAATATGTTTTCTGTCCACACGCAGTGTAAGTCCAACACCATTGCGTTCATGTAGCAGAAGTAAATCATTTTATGTTGGTGATGTTTGTTTTTAACATTGGTGGAGTACTGTGGAACTGCCTTCCATTAAACATGAGGTTGACAAAAGCAAGAGATCAGGTAAGAGCATATTCATAGGGAAAGAGTTATGAATGAATTGTTACTTGAGCTGATGTGGATATTTTTTAATATCAATTTGAGTTTTTCATTTCATTTTATGGTTATAAATATATATATATTAGGTGTGGGAAAGAAAATCGATTCTTAGATGTATATATATATATACATACATATATATTCATATACATATATACACACATATACATACATATATACATACATATACATATATATATCGACACACATATACATATATATGTATTTTTATATATATATATATATATATATATACAGAGCAAAACAAATATTAAAACCAAACTGTCAGCTAGCATTAAATATTTGTGTTTCTTGAATAACCCTAAATGTGAACCACAGACTGTGTGTGTGTGTGTGTGTGTATGTGTGTGTGTGTGTGTGTGTGTGTGTGTGTGTGTGTGTGTGTGTGTGCACGTGACCAAACCCTCCACAACAGCTCTAGAGCTGTCAGGCCCTCAGTCCTCTCTTCATTGACACCTGAGAGCAGCTAAAACGACAGACAGCCAGAGAAGGAGAGAACGAGGCTAAAGAGGGAGAAGTGGGATGCAGAGACACTAAAAGAGACTGACGTCCGTACAAACATCATCCAGCAGCCTCTGCAACTCTCATCTCCTATCCTCCTCTGGCCTTTCCTTTCCTCCTCTTTCTTTTCTTAGTTCTCCTCTCCAGTACTTTATTTCCCACCTCTTTCCAAACACCCCCTTTGCTTTACACGCTGAACCTTAAATGCAAAACAGAACCTACGCAGCCAAAGTTATGCAGCCCGAAAACCGAACAAACAACTGTGAATATTATTCTGGCATTACTGTGAGAGTCTCTCCTCTTCAGGAGTGTAGGTTTGGGAGAGGCACTGTGACCAATTTGTGCCCTTATGACAGTGCTCTCCTGACTGCAAAGGACTCATAATCACGGAGGAGTCGAGCCCCGGCAAAACCAACATAATGTGATGTGTGAGTCAGAGGAGAATCTGCATCTGCTCTGCTCTGTTAGGACTCCGCTGGAGCTCGAGGCCGGCTTGTTCGAGGGCAACAGACGGAGAAATGCTCCTCTCTGGCTGTCTGACTCTCTATTCTGGTCAGTTTGTGGCAAACACATATAAAGAACCTACGACCAAGGACAAAAACAACGCATGCAAGGGTTGAGGGTCATACTGAAGGAATAAATGTGCGACTGGGGTTTACTTTCCATAAGAGATAATACCACAGCTAGCTATTATAATTTTAACTCGTCAGTATTTGAACAAAGCTAAACAACTAATGATTTGTAGGCATACGAAAAACTACAAGTTTTCCCAACGTATCAAAAATATCCACTGAAGTCACTTTTCCAACGATTTAGCGGTGCTGTCCGATAAATGTCTGTAGATGCCCTTTGGCCTGCGAAAGGCTTGGGCTTGTGGGAAATGGTGTTCTTTCGGGTCTGCTGAAAACTGAAATTCTAAACAAAAAAGTTAGTTAGTTTAAAAAAAATTATAAAAAAATCACCATCACTGTAGAGAGAAATGGAGTGAACCACAATGCACTGCTAGGGAAAGTAATGTTCCAAGGGTGGAAGTGCCTGAAACTTGCATTATCTCTAATGGCCATCAGGGGGCGACTCCTCTGGTTGTATAGAAGTCTGATTGTGTAGAAGTCTATGAGAAAATTACTCTACTTCTCTCTCTTGATTTATTCCCTCAGTAAACATTGTAAACATGAGTTTATGTCTCAATCTCTAGTTTCAAGTCTTCTTCAAAACAGCATGATGTTCATTTAGTAAATTATGGTCCATTTAGAGTCAAATAGACCATAAAGCAGGGTATGCTTTAGGGTGGGCTTACTGTGATTGACAGAGCCGTATACGATGTCTCTACGTTACTCCTCTGCAGTCCTTTTATGGTCACTTCCAATCACTGGTTGCAAAAAACCAAGATGGCGACAGCCAAAACGCCGAATTCGAGGCTTCATAACGGCAGTCCACAAACCAACGGGTGACGTCATGGTGACTACGTCCACTTCTTGAACACAGTCCATGATAATTACAAATGTCATTAGTTTTCCTTTTTTGGGGGGGAAGTTCTGTTTTCACATCAAGTCTTTCTTGAGGGGATTTTTTCTTCTTCAGGCACTACTGCTCATCAGGTACGACTGCAACGTCTATCAAAGAAATACTGAAAGTGTTGACATTTTCTTTCATCCTATATCAGTTCCTAAAACGGATCAGGCAACCTCACACATTCTGTACGATGACATCAGTCAACTAAATGTTCCAATGAAAATGGAAAACACGCTCATCGAAAGCAAGAGGCAAAAGAAGTGTGCAAATGAAATACACAATCTCTCATCGACATCCAAATGAAACCCACTTTAGTTAAGTTAGTCGTAAAACTTGCAAATGTTCTGCGGTTGGGGTCGAGTGAGCACTTGAGTTTAGGCGGATGAGGAGTGAAGGAAGAGAGCAAGAGAATGAGTGGGAAGAAGAACAAAGTAGAGGGCAAGGTAAATAAAGAGCTGTCAGCCAGAATCTCCGTCTAAAAAGGAGACGACACAGACACACAGAGAGAGAGAGGGAGCGAGAGGGAGAGAGAGAGAGAGAGGGGGGGGGGGGGGGGGGAAAGGGAGGGAGGGAGGAATGACTCAGCTAGACAGCAAGTAAAGATGAGAGGGGGACACATAGAGACAGAGATAATCCCTGTGGGGCAGAGAGGGAAGACAACATCATGCCACTTAGGCTACACTGAAGTGTGAAAACAGCTCGATACCAAAACCATAACAGGGGAAAGTCGACCAAGACGAACAAAAAAAGACGGTCGTGTTAGACGACTGGACTGACAGACGGCTGGTGGCTTTCTGTTTTACGTTTGCATGTTATAGTCAATTCAATTCAATGTGGCCTCATTGGCATGAAAGTAAAAACAAATTAAAAGAAAAACTATGTTGCCAGAGCATCAAAATAAAAAAGGATGAACATTGACACAATATTGACTGAACGATTGTTCGATAATAATATATATTTCCAATAATTATCATTGAGGTCCCTACCTAACACGGCTGAAAAAATAGTCTGCAATGAAATAAAAAATACAATTTAACATTTAATAATGGTTTGCTAAAAGTCAATCCCCTTTAAAAGGTGAAATCTGTAAGATCTGGCCAGAATTTTTGTATAGCATATTAATAAAATGTACTAACGTGTTGACAGCACGCCAAAGACGTCTATGTATAGTGCTGTGAAGATATCAACTGAAATGAGCAATACCACTTGTACCTCGAGAGGCGATAGTGAGTCACTAGCCTTGTTTACATTCAATTGTCAAGTGAATTTTAAGCAACATTTTGAAATGTCGTAAAAAAGAAGAAAAAAGATAAAATAGAAATGCAAATTAGGCTGGTTTCCATCAACTGGTTTGGTGCGAATAAACTCGGCTACAGCTTAGTTTGGTCAGAAGTTGGCGCTGTAAACTACACATGGCTCTAATCCTCCAGTAATAAGAGCAGCAGAAGAAGTAGAGGTTGTGAAACAAACACTTTGGCCATCGAACACATGTAAAATAAAAAACATAGAGAGAGGTGTTCAGGACTTTGTTTCAATTGGTCAAGTTGTAATTGTTCTTTCAAGATAGTATTGGCCATGTTTCTTGTTGTCAGGAGATGAAGAAAATATAAAAAATATATACGTAAAGCCGCCGACAGCAGAAACAGCTGATCAGACACGTGAACTGAATGTTTGCTACGTGAGAATATATTCGGCACAGACGTTTCCTTATCTCATTTATGGGCTCATCACCTCTTTTTCTTTGTTGTATTCTCGTTTTGGATTTAATCCAACAAACAGACTATCAAAAAGTACACGGACCCCTGAAAACCCCTGTTAGTGCCACAGTAAACACAAAGATGGCTAACGTAAACAAGAGGCTGATAGCGGTACAGTAGTAGAGGAGAAATGCTGCCCCCTATTTGTTTGAGCATGTGGCCAGATCTTACACACTTAATCTTTAAAAACCCAATAATCCCAAAGTTTAAAGTTGTATTAAATAGAGCATATATTATTGTCAGGCTCATATGTGAATACATTTTGAAAGTGAAAAACCTAATATCAGCTGATTTTGTAGTTATTTATTTATTTACTAATTTTACATTAAAATATTGCATACAAACTATGGCACATTGACACTGTGTTGAAAACAGATTTTTTTTTTAATAAATTAATGTAAATAAATAAATCAAACAATTAATATGATTATTAAAGAACTGTGACCAGGATGAGGGCTACTATTAAATAGGTGTGTTGAGTCACCATACTATGATGAAAAGCCAACTTAAAGCTGTGTTGATTAGTGCTTGGCCACTAGGGGGCGGAAGAAACAAGCTGACAGGCACTTTCCCTTGACACGCAGTTATCTGATTATATGTTACCATAACATTACCATCAAGGTAGTCCAAGTGCTGCTTCAGCAAGAGGAGAGAAAAATACCAAAAATGTGGAGCACATTTGGGTACGATATCGTCACGTTCACTGATGGGAAGAAAGCGCACCATGAATTGAAACTGACAACCGCTTTCAGGAGAGAGTGACAGAGAGAAAAAGAGAGACAGAGACAAAGAGGGACGGATGAATAGAGGGACAAAGAGGAGGCTGGAGCTGATGACAGTACTAAACTCACTAACGCAGCAGCAGAGGACGCTGAATAGAGACACTGGAGTCCCTCAACAACACCACACATGGGACAGAACACACATACACACACACACACACACACACACACACACACACACACACACACACACACACACAAACACAAGCACCCTAACCACTGATGAAGTCCACACATTAGTTTCCCTGTGAAACAACACAAACTATAATTTGCGTTTTAGAAGTCAAAATTCTTCCGAACTAAATTTTACTTTATAACAATGTGAGAACAATAACTGGTGACACAAACCATGGTGTTACTCCTACTTCCCCACCCGCCCCCTTCCTTCTAAAAAATCGAGTTTCCTTTCCTGAGAAAGACCCGGAAAACCAATCTGTTGATATCCGACGTTTCATTAATGAGCGTTTCCACGCAGGGAAAAGACTCCATTTGCGATCAAACTACAAATCTCAAACTTTCCCCAACAATTTCTTTTTTGCATAAATAACTTTTCAGGTAGGATACAAAGAATAAAAAGTGATGGATAAAGAATAAATTTAATATCTAAACTCAAGATGATCTCTTTTTGAACACAGGAGTTTTGAGCAGTCACACAATATATGCGTCAAGTCCCCTGCCAATCATTATATTTTGACAAAAGACGAGTCTTAAAATACCTCATTTTGACCTTTAAATTCCTTGCATAATGGGCTTGTTAGTCTATGTATGCTTTTGAATTATAATATCTCATTTACTGAAATATCTTAACTGTTAACTCAGGAGATTCATTTTGTATGACTTTTTTTGGAACAGCAGTTTGCACACAGGATATTCTCCCACTCCTTATGTTTCTGAAGATTATGTGTCAAAGGTTATTATTATCTTTTAAAATATATTTTACATATATATATATATACATATATATGTATATATATATATATATATATATATATATAAAACAGCAAAAAGGATCACATTGACACTTATTTAACAGCACTGTTTTTAATCAAGATATAATATCAACTGTGATGCTGAAGACAGCCACAAGTGGGCAGCACTGCCTTACAAAGAGCAGCAGAGAACATGCAGAATGGTGAATCTGTTCAGCACATTAAAACAACATTAACTCTTACAGCTTTTCTCACAAACACAGCCTCAATTTAAGCCCATTATACAAAATTTACAGTACTACTTTACAAAGTTATTTGTGGAGGTCTCTTAAAAGCTTTACATCTGACTTTGGAAGTTTAAGACTGATCTTCGGTTCCTAGCTCACCCAGCAGCCACAGGGAAAGGCCATTCAAAGTAAAGTCTATACATTCGCCCGATGACACAATAATAAATTCAGCAGCTGCAGTGACATATCATATTGTGTAATACTGTGTCTTGCTGTGCTGCTGAAGTGCTTTCGACATATTCAACATCTTCCCTGATGTCTGTCACATCGAATAAGAGTGTTGGGCAAACTTGACCTGTGAGTGAAACATGCATATAGTGCACTGACCGAAATGAATATGCTAACATGAGTAGGACGGTGTCTGGAGGCATAGATGAGTATCAAAGGAGAGCGCGTGCACTCAGAATGTGTCTCTGACGAAGGCGGGGAGACATCTCTAATTGACCTATTTTTTAGTCAGCTGTGTAAATCGTTCTGAGCTAAAAATAACTACGTATTCATTTTTAAGTATTTCTGTTGAATTGTTTTCATTTGGGACACAGCTGATGATCACTCGGCCGGTCTGAATATAGACGAATATAGACTGAATATATAGCAGAGCTTCGGCTCGCTGGGAGCCAACACCGGGCCGTACTGCTTGACCCACTGGACGGGAAGGGAGGCACGGGACAACCAGAACCAGGACCAAGCAGGGCAGACTGTTAGACCGTGCTGTAGTAAAATTATTTTTTTTTTTTTTTTTTAAAGGGACTCTGGCGCTCGGCAACACTACCGCGTTTGTCCACAGGGACCGCCAAAATCGGCACAAAATGAGAGTTTCTCGAAGTAGCTCTGATGACAAATCATTCTTATGGTTATCCAGTGACTTTCATGAGGTCTGGGTCACAGAGAGGCATGGTATCCTTCGGTTGAATTCAAAAACGCACTGCTGGGATATTTCAGGTGTTTGACCTGCCGAAACTAAGGAATGTTACAGGATTAGCTCGGTTCTGAACTCCGCTCGGCTTTCAAACACTCTAGGCGGACTCTGCGCACAAATATATCTGGGCTACACGAAAGCGTTCACACACTCTAATTTTTGCGCCCATGTACGATTGAAACGCAGCGCCGCAACACCGAGGACACAGTAGTAGAGTACAGGAAAGGAAGGATCTTCAGAAGACCGGCTTTATTTTAGCTGATGCCGATTAGGTTTAGGCCACCGATGTGCCGAGAGTGACAATAATGTTACATGACTTATTATCATCTGTGAACGAAAAAACAAACAAAAAAACGACCCGACGTGAACACAGCGGCCAGTGACACCGGCCCGGGGCGTTCGCTGACCACAGACCTCCGAGCTCTCTTCATTGTTGTGCCCTGAGAACAGACCTGCTCTGGGAGCAGCTCGGTCGAGTTAGCCCTCCGCAGACTGGACCTTCGCTATGTGCTAGTGCCGACCACAGACCAGCCAAGGGGGATGTGCAGGGCCATTGTTTTGCATCAGACAGTGGCTCTGTGTGTCTGAGTCTGACGACGCAGCGGGGCCAAACAGTTTGGCTGTTTGTGTTTCAAAGAACGCTGCGCTAGAAGAAAGGAAGGAAACAAGAGCGGAGCACGGCACACTTGACAGACACATCGGCAACAAGGGCTCAGTGGCATTGTTGTTCCGTACGAGTCTGATACGCTGGAAGGTGTTTCTATCTAAGCTGGAAGGACAGAAATAACCTCTCAACATCCCAGTGGCTCCTTCTGCTATCGGAGGGCATTTTGCACGGAAAGACAAATTGCACTAAAGAACATTCTAAATACATTTTACAGATGTTGAGTCCGAAAAATTGGCAGAAAAAAATGATAAATTCCCCTTGGTTCCAAGTCTTTTGATGCGCTGACAAGTGTTGCATCAAAACATTTAGTCTTTAAATGCTATTTTTGCTTAAAACAGATGTAAAAAAAAAAAACAGCAACAAATCTTCCTCTGGAATGAAACAATCTCAGTTTTTAAATGTGATTTGTGTTGTCAGCGTCCTAAAACCAACAGAATGTGATCCAGGGGAAAACTCGGGAGTGGTCACATGCAACAGGTGTGGGGGTGAGACAGGGAGGACAAGAGACGGAATGAGCACCAGAAAAAGAAAAATCAACATCAGCTGTCTGTCTGTGTGTGTGTGTGTGTGTGTGTGTGTGTGTGTGTGTGTGTGTGTGTGTGTGTGTGTGTGTGTGTGTGTGTGTGTGTGTGTGTGTGTGTGTGCTGTGTAAAAATATATATTTTTAAAACCCCACAAAAACGTCCTGTTATGGGAACATTCCCGCTGAGAATGATGAGATCTGCGGCCACTTCACTCGCCTTGTTTTGAATCTGGTTAGCTGCATTTAGCCGCTCTGCCTTCCACCGACCTGGCAAGTTTGACAGGCGCTGCGTCTATTTTGGGATCCGTGTTTTGCTCGGACACATTTGGAAACGATGAAGTCGGCGGAGAGCAGGCGGAGCTCCCGTCTTTGATCCTAGAGGCAACAACGTCTTCAACCACTCGCACTGGAGAGCACATTTGTAAAGATTTCCCGACAGTAGCCAATCCTATTTTTACACTGGTGTCAGGAGTGATGACCGTCACCCGGAGTAAGTTATTGGGCCTTCATTCCAAGTTCCACTTTTCATTTCATTGCCTCCGTATCGCTGCCTCATTCCTGTTATTTCACACTTGACGCACGCAACGGTTTGCTCTCTTTGAGTACACCGCTTTGTATTTGTAACACATAACTTTCCCTCACTTGTGCATTGATCAGACTACTAGGTTGACAGGCTGGCAAAGCTTTTGGTTTACTGAAACTGATAATGGTTGCCCTTTTTAGCCTCTGTGTATTTGGAGTAATCGAGATACTGTGTGTAAGCTGTATGCCCGTGTGTGTGTACGCTGTAGGCCCGTATGTATACTCTTTTTCAGTTCAGCTCATCGTCTCCCGAGACTTTACAAATTTCCTTTTTTGTTTTCCGTTCGAATTCATCTGGTTCTTTGTTGGTTGAATCAATTTCCACTCACTGCTTTGTCTAGTTCTGGCTCAGACTGTAACGGCAATATTCAAATATCACTATATTTAAATATATATATATAGGGTTGCACATTTTACTGATTGCTGTCCCAATTTTTTTTAAATTGTAGAAGATGATTGCCACTGATGGCAGCCAAAAGCCAAGAATTGGTTGCCAATTTCTCAAAACAGTTGGCAATGGCAGCCTGGCAAACCTTACTGCCGAGTCCTGTCATAATAACAAATATGTCCTAAATTAATCTGATATCTGCCAAAATCTGTTTGAGTGTCGGGATCACTGTACTGTGAGACCCCCCAATGAGCGTTTCTCCCCTGCTCCCATAGCAACAGATAATCCTACCAGCCATCAGATTAGAGTCAAAACAGCCAATCAGAAATGACCTACCCCTTATTCTCCGGTTGGTTTTGATTGGAGCTTGCTTTTGGCTGGAATGTTTTCAACATGGCGGACGAGGGTCACAAACTAACAAACAAACAAATGGTCACCAAAGTTGAAATCTGCACGATGCAAATACTCAAGATTTGCTTTACCACCGGATGTTTTATTCCCCCCTTTGCTTGCATATAATGGAGGGGGGGAGAGGGCGAATATTCGTCGATGTTAATTTGGGGCTTTTTGAGCGCCTAATGCTCCGCTAAGGGAGCACTCATGGCAAAGTTGAGAGCACAGAGTAGGGATGCTGAGAGAGGGCAAATGGGGTAAAACTAAGCGAGATCTTATTATTGTGCACTTAAGTGGAAGTCAGCAAACACAAATACACTTACTGAGAACAGAATACATTTGGTTTGCTCAAACTAAACTTTGCGCGATCATTTTTACCCATAATCTGAACGACGTGTGCGTGCCCCGATTTTGAAGCTTTCTGTTCATTTGCCGTCTCCGAGCCCGAGCCGACACGTTGCCATGCTGCCATATAGGGCAACATGAGATCACAGCTGAGTATGTACACTTTGCGCTCAACGCACACACACACACACACACACCTGCAGACTTTCTAGCCCGTGAAAGACGAGCGTCGGCCTGTCTCCTTGAATAGTCTGAAGTGTGTTAATGCATCATGAGAATGTTCGTGAGGCCTCTGGGAGGGAGCGGCAGGGCTGCGGTGTGGTGCCTGATTTCAACAGCACAGTGCACCAGCTGGGTGCCCAGATGGGGCCGGACCCTCCCCCCCTCCCCAGAGATCCAGCTGGAGCTTTCTGGATTGGCAGGGTAAAAGGGGGGAGGGGGGGGGCATGTGTACAGCCATCCACACACAAAGTTAAGAATGGACAGCAGCAGTAATTTACTGCACCTGATCCCTCCCGAGCACGGCTAGTCCTCTTTTCACTTTTTATCTCTTCCATCGATCTCTTTCCATCCAGCTCAAACGGACGTTTAAACAGAAGTTTCTCTGTCGCCCTCCTACCTTCGTTCTCCTTTCTCTCTTTTTTTTTTTGTAACATCTGAGAGTGTTTTGCTCTTTCATTCCATTGCTGCGGCGTCATCAGCGACACTCTCTCATTGACACATTCCTAAGCAGCCCACCTGTTGGAAGAAGAAGGGTCCAGTGTTGGGGGGAAAAAAGACCCCCCCCCCCTCTCTCTCTTACACACACACACACACACACACACACACACACACACACACACACACACACACCTGTCCTCCATGGGTTTAGGTGGGAACCATCAGCATTGAACAAGGCCGTGCTGGCCTCATGTCCGACCTTTCAACCTTGACCCACACAGCATCTACCCACATCATTCCTCTCTTTCACACACACACAAACATGCAGTGCACACCGCTTAACAGAGCTCCATTGTCACACATTTCACAGCAAGTCTCAGACTGCCCCCCACCACCCCTACACACGCACACACACACACACACACACACACACACACACACACACACACACACACACACACACACACACACACAACCATCCCACCAGCCCCCCTCTCTGGCATACAGTGCAGAGCCAAGCCTCCGCACTGAGAAGAAGGACAGCACAACAAAGACTACGTTTACATGCACAATATTCCCAAAGTGATGTGGCTCATGTAAACTTCATATTCCGATTGGATATTCTGAACAAGGCCTTATTCTAAATGGAGCATTTTCTCATGAAGACGTGGCATGTGACGATATTATTCAGGTTTTAGGAGCATTCTTCCCTCCTGACCAGCCCCCGACACACACACACACACACACACCTACACACACACACACACACACACCTACACACAAACACACACACACACTACCTTTGCTTAAAGTGAGGAGGGTACGTAAATTAGCGATATTGCCTTTTCAGAGCAAATGTATTCTCTGCTGATGGGTTAGGGCTGTCCCAGCATGCACCTCGGAGCTAGCATACATAAATGTCAGACGGACAGAACGTTCACACTGACATTAAAGTTAACCTAACGTGCATATCTTTGGACTGTGGGAGGAAACTGAGAAGGACATAGATCCACTCCACACAGGAAATACATATTTGGATGTATTAATGACATAACATTGGTATTTCTCAGCGTTTGTCAGAACCGTAGTTGGGAATTTGGACTACAGCGACCAGGGCTGGAATCAGCAGAGAGAACCTTCACCCCGTTCAACCCAACGAGAAAACTAACACTGACGGAGTGCCAGTATCTCCAGGCTCCACCTGAGGCCCGCTTGTGCATCATATGCACCAAATATTTTTCCAACAGCCCCTGAAAGATGAAAAACAAGCTCAGTGTTTCACTCAGAGCGTATTGTGCAGGAGAGAAAGGGAGGGACGAGCTAATTTCATGAAGCTGACGAGCTGTTCAGTGTTACACATGCGGCCAAAGCATGTAGGGAGAGAACAAATATGGGATAGGGTCATGACTTGAGACTTAATTGATGTTCCTGCAGCACACAGACGGGCTAAAAGCAAAAGTGTATCCCAAAAAATGTGCACAGAAATAAAAAAAGAAATCCTCGCACAGGACTGCGGAGCATTCTTGCAAGGGAAAGAAATATTTGGACGGACCTCGATATCAGCGGATACCTCCAGGCAGGTTGCTGCCATAATGGGGGGGGAACGCTGAATCAGTTTGGTTTGTGAGAACCCAAATAAAATAAAGACTTCAGATCGCCCTAACGATGAAAACGGATATCGAATCAGTCAATACGAACAAGATGTCAATAAAAACGGACTTATGAAACTATATTGATCACAGTTAGTGTTTCCCAGTCTGTAACCTAACCTAGCAATAAGTCGGCACTAGCCAAATGCTACAGCGCTACCAGTTCTAATGTAGCTCTCGGCCGTCAGACTAAATCCTCTTCCACAGCGCTGCTTAGGCTCCGTGCCGGTACAGACGCCCACTATATCCACTATCTCCATGGTTGCCGTCGGGTCAGGTGACCACGAACTGAGGCCCTCCTCTGTAGGGGTCAGTGACATTTACTGCTGACAATCAATCAAGGATCAATCGAGGGGAAGTGCCATGCGGACTGACATTACTGCGACACGATCGGAAACATTTGACAGAGCTCTGCGGAGATAAAAAAAGGTACGAAAAGCCTCTCAGTCTGCTGCGTAAACGTGATCACGTGAAGTGAAACCAGCACAAACTAATTACCCGTTGCTGCCTGAGCTACGGGCAACATTTGGCAGCCTGACGCAGGACATATAAGGCAAGAAGAGCCTGCTCGACTGGACACACAGAATCTGATGGGGGGGGGGGGCTTAGATAACACAGACGCTTGGAAATAGTGGCAAAGAATAAAGAATACAGCTAATGGTCATTAGCAGCGTGACGAGGAACTTGTTCGTACGGAAACGGCTTCATTTGTGCAGTGATTTGTTTTCACCGCGAAGTTATGGAGCCGTACATCTGATAAACACGTATGGAGGAGGTGGTCGTTGCACAAGGAGTATGCTTATTGCTCCTAAATGTGCCCGACATTGTCAGATTCACAGCCACGGGTCAGTTCACATGTCCCCCGTATTTTTTTTGGCGCCATCAGAGATCCATTGTTGTCAATGTGGACGCGCGGAAGCGAGAGCAACACCGCCGCCGCGGTTTCACAAGCATTCCTACGAGCGTTCCCTACTTTAAGGGCGCCCCGAGATAAAACTATTTTTTTTTTCAACTTTTGTAAATGTCATGTGACGAGAAACCGCTGGCAGATAATTTATTTCTTACCCTAAATCACAATAAATCAATGGAGGAGAAGTTGATCATTTGGTACAGTGCTATCCGGAGCTTTACTATCCGGCCCTCGCTGTCCAAGGACGTCACAACATCCGGATAAAAGGTTTAGCTAAATTGTCACAAACAAATCAAGCAGCAAAGCTGCTGTGAGGGATTCACGGAGCTTTTAGTCAGCGAGGCTTACTGCTGAATTACCGCAACTTCATCATCGTCATCATCATCATCATGGCAGTGAGCAGGTTTTGGAGCGACAGTAGCGCAACACACCCGAGCACCTCGGATGACTTGATGAAAGCAGCGCACCTTGTGTTAGGGCGTGACCCCTTGTGTTAGGGCGTGACCCCTTGTGTTAGGGCGTGACCCCTTGTGTAAGGGCGTGGCCTCTTGTGTAAGGGCGTGACTCCTTGTAAGGGCGTGACCCCTTGTATAAGGGCGTGACCCCTTGTGTAAGGGCGTGACCCCTTGTGTAATGGCGTGACCCCTTGTGTAAGGGCGTGACCCCTTGTGTAAGGGTGGGACCCCTTGTGTAAGGGCGTGACCCCTTGTGTAAGGGCGGGACCCCTTGTGTAAGGGCGTGACCCCTTGTGTAAGGGCGTGACCCCTTGTGTAAGGGCGGGACCCCTTGTGTAAGGGCGTGACCCCTTGTTTAAGGGTGGGACCCCTTGTATAAGGGTGTGACCCCTTGTTTAAGGGTGGGACCCCTTGTTTAAGGGCGTGACCCCTTGTTTAAGGGTGGGCCCCAACATCAGTAAAATTGCTACCTGACAAAAGATTAGAAATCCGCTATAAACCCACGTTCTCCCCATCTGTTACATTACCAGCATTCAATCCTGTATGAAAACGTCACCGATTGCCACTTTGCTTGGAAAATTCCGCCACTAATGACCCATGACCCCGATGCTAGCCGGGCCATGACACAATCCCACAGTAATAAGCTGTGAACAACACGAAAACTGCACGGCGGGCCGGAGAGAATAACTCATACGCTGCTCCGAGCGGGGAACAATGCTCCGCGTTGATGGGAGCGATCAAAGTGATGGGGAGAAGAAGAAGAAAACTGTCGAGAACCATGATTCGTAACAGCCCTCATTAATATTCACCGTTTAATTCAATTTTCCGTGCTCGTCGGGGATTGTTAGGGAAGACATTTCTGGAATATTGGGTCATGTTTGAATGTTTTTTTTTTCCTCCACTGAGAGAGAGGGCTAACGGCTACAATGTGCCTTCTGTCACTGACTGTGCTGATATGTGGGCTGGCATATGGAAATCCATGCATTCCAGACCAATTTCTTATTGTCTCTCTGCCCACCCACCCGTACCCCTCATCTCTGCAATTGTGGGGTGGGGGGGGGCTAGGGGGGATAGGGGGGGCTGTAAAACTGTCACTGCAAAAATATGTGCTGCATTCCCTGAAATCACGGACAAAATGATTCAGTGCTTTGCAAAGTGCCGCGTCTGGTCCGCTGGTGGGTCGGTGGAGTGGAACGGAGCCGTTGTCCTCCCTCTGGCATTCCGAACATTAAAAACAGTGCACTTGAAGGCATCACTTATTCATGGATTTCACATCGCGGGCCTGAACAGCTTGCACTTTTTGTGTCAAGACAGGGAACCTGACAAGTGCACGAGGACGTCTCCAGAAAGCGCGCGGTCCCCGAGACTCCCAGGGCGTGTCCCTGGAGGGAGACGATGGTGTGTGGGTGTGTGTGTGTGTGTGTGTGGGAGGGGGGGGGGGGCTTACTTTAAATGACACCTATCCCGTGACTATAATGTAAAGAAAAATGTATAAAATAAATAAATAAATAATTGAGTGTCCTTGAAGTTCAGTAAAAGGTTTGTGAAAGAGTATTAAGCAGGTTGACGTGTGCTGCATCACTTGACACGGACTCGGTTATTACGGGTAATAAACAGTTAATAGACTAGCATCTCGAAGAACCGTTAACATAATGTATGGGGGGTAAATGACAAGTTACAGAAGATGAACACAGAACTGCAGCAGAATAATAAAAAAACATATCATGACACAAAACGGGAAACACTTCCAGTCATGACCGAGGCAAGAGACAACACTACAGTCGGCTTTTGACTTACTTCAGTTTCTGAGTGAGGTGGGATTCCAACAAGGCAAAAAGTAACTCCATTCATTGGGTTGTCGGCGTCTGGGGACGTGGTGCGTGAGCCGAACAAAGAAACGGTTTGAAAACTACTCTGCTGTCAACATTGTGGACAGTCGCCCCTTTTCCCCCTCAGGTTCCCGGCGTTGATAGCGGCGTCTGCACGGACTGGACTGGTCCTCTTCTCCCTCTCTCTACAACGTAAACAGTCCCGCTACGAGGAGCGTCACGCGGCCATATTAAGACCACAGTAGTACCGGAAATCTGGCAAATTGGACTTCAAAATAAAGGCGGAAGAGAGATCACCGTTGGATTGACTCTAAACTGTGGAAGCCAATTTCTGAAATTGTGATGAAAATAAGATCCTGTAAATTATTATAATGAAACATTTTTGACTTAGTATCTCATAATTATGTTTTAGTATCTCATAATTATGACTTAGTATCTCATAATTATGATTTAGCATCTCATAATTATGACTTAGCATCTCATAATTATGACTTAGAAAGGCAGCTTCTCCTCTTTATCTTCTCTCTCGCTCTGTGTCAGTTGGACTGAGGGTGGGGTCTTTGCATTAGCACCTGAGATCAAAAAGTGTCCGATTGGTTTATAAAAAAAAAGTTTTTAACACCAGAACCGAAAAGTGG
>JACSYO010002156.1:215000-264763 GCA_016806645.1 Ophiodon elongatus
CCTTCAACTCACAATGTGACATCGGCTGCAGGGAGTTACCCTGCAGAGTAGACACACGGTGAGCAGCGCCCACCCTCCGGATCCCCCTCAGGGAAACACTGTTAGCTCTGTCAGCACTGTTAGCCGTAAGCCGCCTGCTCAGCCGGCACCATGTTGAGGGCCATGTGGAGACAATCCCTTAATCATAGCTAAGCTATGAACACTCAATTTGGCTCCTTCAAATGATAATTATACATACATTGATTACTATATTCAATGTAAATCAATAGGATAAGTATAAATATGCATTTTAATAAAGGTTCGCTGAAACACAGTATATCAGCAATTCAATATAGGTCAAACTCTTCCACTCACTCTACCATTAGGGTGACTATCGCTCAGTGGTGAGCAGGGTCGTCCTTCAATCAAAGGATCGCTGTTTCGATCCCCGGCTCCACTAGTCCATGTCGATGTGTCCTTGGGCAAGACACTTAACCCCGATTTTCCCCCGCAGTAGGTGTGAATGTGTGTGACTGGTTAGCTATGGTCCTGATGGGCAGCTGGCCCCTTTGCATTGTAGCCCCTGAGTGTGTGAATGGGTGAACGATGACAAGTAGTGTTAAAGCGCTTAGAGTGGTCGGAGGACTAGGAAAGCGCTACACGAGTACTATCTATGTGCTGTCGTCACATAAAAAATTCAAAACATGAAGGAGGCACTAACCTCGGTACACGAGAGACTGAAGCTGTAGAGCAACATTTGTGCGGGTCACCATATACTTTTGTGTTTCGTGAACAACGGCACACGCACAAGAATGCACTATACGACATGTAGGTGTTCTTGGTGGTAATATAATATCATGTTAGTCCATATACTGTATTTTTATATTATAAATTATAAATGTAAACAGTGATTGTTTACAATGGAAACATCACAAAGTGATCATTAAGGGGCTATGTATTAAAATTCATAGTCGGGGCGAGGATTGCCTCCACCTCTAATGTCACAAGCAAACATGGAGGTTGCTGAGCCCAATGGCAGTGCTAACAGTGCTAACAGTGCTAACAAGGGCATCAGTGCTGACAGAGTGTTAAAGGGACCGTTCACCCCACAATTTAAAACACATATTTTTCCTCTCACCTGTACTGCTACTTATCAATATAGACTGTGTTGGGCGTGAGTTGGGCGTGAGCCTGACTTCTCTTGAATATAATAGACTATATGGCACTCGGTTTGTGGTGCTCAAAGCGTCAAAAAAAAAAAATGCAGCAACAACTCTCTCCAGAAATCATGAGCCACAGACCTTGTTGTGAGTGGTTTCATGTGGGCAGACATCTCTGCGGTTGATATCTCCAAAACTAAGAAACGATCTAGATTCATTGATAGCACGACCGGTAAGAGTGAAAATATGGATTTTAATGGGTGTTAGCTCCCACTTAGCTTGGCTTCTGCGCTGCTCTCCCGCTCACGGCCAGCCATGGTAGTGCACAGTCCACAGCAAGGGCAATTAGCTAGCTAGTCAACGTAACCTCATACAACGCTTTGTATGAAAACTTATGTTAAGTTACTCCTCATTTTTTCGAGTGTTTTCCTACAAAAGCCAGCAACACGTGTCAATTTCCGCTCGTTACACGCATACGGTCTTTTCAAAATAAACATCCGTCTTTACGGGAAAATACTCAGTTAGGTTTAGGCAACAAAACTACAGAAGTACCCATTACTGAAGTACGCAAGTTACGTGACAAATAATAAATCAACATTGACTTCTCATTTCGCATGGGGGAATGAACAGTGGTCTCTTTGTTTGACCCATCCGCCTCCACTTCCACCCGCCCTGTGTTGGCTTTTACGGTCTTTATACTTCCTCGTTTGTGATTGGGTGTATAACGTACAAATTAATTTCGTGGGATACCTTCAAATTATGGCGCATTATTTTTAGTAGGTATAGCTATGAACGTAGGACGAGACCAGCCTGAGCTCTAGTGGGAGGGAGGGGAAGAAACAGGGAGGGCTAAGAATTTCAAAGAGAGGGATCCACATGCACTATCCTGCTCTCGGCAAAGGCTGACAGCAGATATACTGTATTCTATAACACCAATGTAAAATAATCCAGTGAAAAAAACAACATGAAAACACGTCTCGGGATCAAATGAAGCCATATCTTTAGATACTGCCTTTGTTCGGGAATTCCCCCTCAGTTGGTCCCATGTGCTTTTTTTAATTCCAATATTACCCCAGACAAAAGGATTGGGGATTAATTGGAAATACTGTATCTGATCTTCCATCAGAGGGGATTAGCAGCAGCTGTTGATGCAAAAACATCACAAAACAAAAGGTTTTCCCAAAAGATTCTTACACCAAGAATCCGCAGCCCCAAGGTCTTTATCCTGACTGCGCTCCAATAAAAACAAGGCTGGTGAGGATTTAATCTAGACATTGTGTTGGAAAGTGATGATCATCCCGATGTGAAGTGAGGAGGGAGGAGGGGGTGTGTGTGTGTGTGTGTGTGTGTGTGTGTGTGTGTGTGTGTGTGTGTGTGTGTGTGTGTGTATGCATATGGGGGTGCTGTGAAGGCACTAATCTGGACTTGTTCTGAAATGAGTTTCATTGACGCTGCAGGGGGCCTGTGGAGACCCAACATCCACATCCTCCCATCATCCCCCAGTCGCTCTCCTCATGTACCCTGTGACCTCCACCCATACCCCCTCCCCCCTCTTATAACCCTCTCTCCTCACTCCCCATCTTACAGTTTAATTTAGCAGACACAGTGGTACAATAGGCTGTGTTACAACGTAGCGCAGCGGTGTCCAAACACAGGGATGAAATGATCAACTCTCGGTCAAGCACAGAACAAAAGTTCTTTTTGGGGTCTGTATGTTTGGGCCGCTACCAAATCCAACGCTTCGGCGACGATGCCGTGGGTCAGTTCGCCGTCATCAACGGCCGCCGCCGTATGAGTGCAGTGAGCTATAGCTAGTGCGGCACGACAGAGACAAGCGTGATTATGAATCCCACTGATTTTATTGGCAAGAGCAGGACAGGTCTTGCTGTGCGTTACTCAAATATATATTTATTGTACATAGACAGTAGTTCTTTGCTGCCATAGTAATGCTCTGGATCCCGTATATAGAACCTTTAAAGGTGAATATAATAGAATAACATATCTTATTAACTGCTGATATGGTGTCTAGCAAGTATGATATGAATGCATTTGTAGTTAAAAATCCATAAAACTCGGAAATGTTTTCATCAACGGAGGGTGTTGGTCCCTGGAAAGCCATTCAACCGTATGTCAACAATTAAAAACGTTTTGCTATGAATGAAAAAATAATAATTTTAAGCAAAGGAAAATTAAGAATAGGTTGGATATGATCTTTTTTTGGATTTAAAGTCTTAGATAGATAAAGAGCTTTCTCTTTTCTGTTATGTTGTGGCCCAGCATAGCAACAGAGAGAGGCTGTGTGTGTGTGTGTGTGTGTGTGTGTGTGTGTGTGTGTGTGTGTGTGTGTGTGTGTGTGTGTGTGTGTGTGTGTGTGTGTGTGTGCATGTTGGGGTTGAGTGGGGGAAACACCCATCTGTCCATTTACAGCAGCACGGGGAGATTTTGCTAAAGATCTAATCCATCTAATCCTCACCACTGAAGCTAAAGATAGAAGCAGTGTTGCAAAGTGACCACGAGAGGGCGAGCTAACTGTAAATAAACTGATGAAAGGGAAAGACTTGTATTTACTCACAAACAGGGATGTACTGTGGTAAACATGTAATACATTTTTTTTTACAAATGTTAAATATTTTTTCAACATTTGTTTTGCCTCAGACAAAAATAATAATAACAAAAGTGACATGATTGGTCAAGCTGCCACATGCTTATATATCTCCACAAACATGGGGCGACTGTGGCTCAGTGGTAGAGCAGGGTCGTCCTTCAATCAGAGGATCGGCGATTCGATCCCCGGCTGGCCCCGTTAGTCCATGTCCATGTGTCCTTGGGCAAGACACTTAACCCCAAAATTGCTCCTGTAGCTGCCCCTATGGGGTGTGAATATCAGATCGCCCTGATGGGCAGGTGGCACCTTGGTAGCCCCTGTCATCAGTGTATGAATGGGTGTGAATGATGACATGTAGTGTTAAAGTGCTTTGAGCGTTCGGAAGACTAGAAAAGCTCTATACAAGTACAGTAAATTTACCAAAAAATTAAAAAATAATTTAAATAAAACTAAGCTAATATAATTCAGAAAAATACAAAAAGCAGAAAAATGGCCAGAAAAACTAACCAATCATTAGATTGCATGAAAAACAAGAGGGGAAAATAAGAGGATGGAAAAAATTGGATGTGTTCCTCCACCTCTTGTACACAGTGCAAAGATATTACGTCTTTCATGTATACACAGACTTGAAACTCACACACACACACACAGCTCCCCTACACGTTTATGCGACATGACTTCTCCAGCATCATGTGGGAACTTCTCTGCAGGGATGGAACGTCCCGGCGTAATCACACATGTAAATTGCTGATTGAATCCAAACTCTGTGGCTTCAGAGAGAGGCTCTACTTTACAGGACTGTCACCTCGCATCAGTGTCACCCGCCTGCCGCCACAGCGGGGAGCACACACACACGCACATCTCTGGAAGCAAATGACAGGTTTGATCAAAGTTCCAAATGTCAGTTTAGCTGTCAAAACACGCTAAATCCCAAAGTGGGGGTCGACCCAGAGAAGTGTCCCATCGCCTACCGCAGACATGCCCATCACTACTTCACTCACTCAAACGGCAGTAAGTATACGTTTTGCCCAGCGAATGCACCAAACGGCAGGCAAAGTTAGCGGCTTGTTGGCGAACACAGTGGAGTGTTCAGCAGCCGGAGAGACAGATAGCTCGTCACATCAACTGTAACAATGTCAGCATTGTGTTGACAGCTTAATTGATCCACTGGCCCAAAGTGGCAGAAACAAATTGTTACTGCTTCAATTTCAAACGTGTCATGAATCCAATTGTGAAGTTACCCAGAGCATTAAGAAAATTTGAAAAGAGAAGCACTTCCTCGAACCTAATTTTCTGTTTTTATATCTTGAATGTGAGAAACATTGTGGAAAGTCTAATATTCATGTTAAAGAAACAGTTAGTAAATAAACTTATTTGGTTTATTTCTGATGATTAAAGAATGAGAAGATGCAAAACGCAAACGCCAGACGCTGCACAGGAGAACTGGATGGATAGATAAACCACTTCAAACTACAAATTGTTTCCACATTTTTCTTCTCTTATTATTATGGTTAAATTATTAAATGAGATACAATGTGTTAATAAGTGAACTTTAGAGGTTGTTAGTCCGAGCTAGCTGGAATCAGGATGTGTTTAGCCTAGTTTAGCACAAAGGAAGTAGGGGGAAACAGCAGCTAGCTTGTAATAAAGTGGAAAAAGGTCTAGCAAAACTAAAGCTCATCCATAGTATTCCATTTATTTATTTATTATTAACAAAACAGAAGTTTCAAAACCATTAGGAGGAGTTACATGCTTTATGTATTGCCTATGCTAAGCTAGCTTAGTGTCATCTTGACTCCCGCTGACTTGGCTAGTGCAGCTCTCTGTCTGAAGCTCTCTTCTCATTAACACACAGATATATTCTGAAAGTCATTGTGACGTCACACGATGGCCGCCATCTTTGTTTGTGGGGAAAGTGGTGCGTGTTCTCTAGCCTGTACACTAACTTTTTTTTTTTTTATCCTTTCCGAGTAATTTCACAACCTTGAGTTACAGTTTGATTAAATAATACTGAGGGCAACATGGCATTTGCCTCTTCTGAAAAGACGACAACGTCCCGTTCTGAAAAACAAAGCCTGGGGGGGGACTCTTTTGGATTTATTATTTATTACCTCAGTATTGAGTTTATGGTCTTGATCGCTAGTTTTCTTCAATACAGCATGATGTTCATTTAGTAAATTGTGGTCCATTTCGAGTCAAATAATCCATAAAGTGGAGTATGCTTTAGGGCGGGACTACCTTTAGTTTGGTTTGTTTCGGGAAGGTGAACAGAGCCCCAATGTTTAGCTTGCAGACAGCAACATGCTAACGTTAGGCCAAGTCTAAACTTTATGTGGGAAATGTAGCACCCAAAATAGCCAAACGCGCATACAATTTTGCAGAGATGTCTGATTTAAATTTAAACGAACGTTAGCTAGCGTTAGCCTTCACATATACTTGTAGGTGTGGCCGAGGGCGAGGAGGAGCCACTGCCCTTGGTAGGCTTCCAGTAGACTGTCAGACCTTTTCCTTTCAAAATGGACGCCATACCGGAGGTGAACCTTTCCCTATGCTGCTGTTGTGTAGCAACAAAACACCAGAAGTTGACTTTGAGCATAAAGTTGATATCCAATTAAAATGAGAATTACGCATGTAAGCATATTTCCCGAAATTTGAAGCAACAAACTTTTTCTATTATTATTCGTCAGTACTCTGGTTGCCGTCAAGCAAAAATTATCCTAAAATAAGATTGACTTGTTATATTGTATACTCTTTATGCAAAGATCCAGCCCAAAATATAAAGTGCTCGTGGCAATTTGTCTCTTGGTAATTCAAACGGAATGGAAGAAAGTGGTTGAGACAATGAATGTTTATGAATGAAGTCTTCCTCTCAAACACACACCTGGCCGTCAGAAGAGCAGCAACACCCCCCCCCCCCCCCCCTCCATTTCCGTAAAACACATATATTTAATCCCCACAGAGAGCACATGTCAATCTCACAAAGCACAGGCCAACATACCGTTACACAACAGCCTTAATCTGCTGGATTTAAAACCCCGCCACAACTCACCACGCTCACAAGCGCATACGTACGCCCTCACACCGCACACTCACACACAATAAAAAGTATTATCTGGCCTGTGGTACATCCTGTCACACACACAATCTCTGGGAGGGTTTATAGCCCATAGAAAAAGTGACTTTTTCAGACTTTGAGTGATTACATCGTTTTAATTCAAACTAACAGTTCAAGGGCGTTGCATTCACACTACTACACTGTTAGTGTGATTAGGATCTTCCCCGCACATTTTTATATTGGTGCACTGATGCATGTGCATCCCCTGCACACCAGCTAAATACATTACAAGCACCGTAGGGTTTCATGGTGCTATGATGGTGAGTGGTATCAGGACTCATTTACTTGGACTGTTGCTGCCAACTCGGCTTAGTCAACCTGAGGTAAACCTGGCCTGCTGCTAATGTGGAGACGCTGCAGGTCTTTCACTTTTTCAGTGCGCTCACAAGCTTCTCTTCCATCAGGCATCGATATTGGCCATCTTTTGGGAAATGTCAATAAGCACCAGTGAACCAAATGAGGGATGCTACTGTTTTGATCTCCACCGATGTTACACTTACATGAAGTCGGAGGATTTGTAGGAGATAGAATAAAAAAAAGAATGGCGACCGTTGAGGAGGCCAAGATGTTCTGACGTTAGGTCCTTAGCATTTGTCAAGCTCCAAAGACACGAGATCCTACATTTCCCATAAAGCAGCCAATTGCATATTACCATTAGACCCTGCCCGATAAACTGTTAAAAACTGCAGGCACTTGGCACACCGTTCCTGACACGTCCAAAACTGACACTAGAGGGGTACGTAGAGCGTCATAGTTTGAAGCTCACGGCCACTGACCAGGCAGAGATGACATCACTATGACATCATCAGGGTTTTTTCCTCAGACTTTTCAGAGACATTAAACAACTGTTTTCCCTATAGTAGGCCTACTAATCATGACAATTAAACTGAACTTCAAGGTACATTGAGATGGACTTCCCATTCAATGATATTATGTATTTGCACCTGGCCAGACCCAAAACTGATCAGATCCTCTAGAAGCTGGAAGCTCAAACCTGATTTTCAAAATGTAAATATACTTAATAATAAACAGGCTCAAATGGAACCAAAGACAAGAGTGAATAAAGACCATGTGTTACTGGTCTAATTTCTCAACAACATAGAATACTTTAAGGCAAATGTCAACTGGAAACACATGCACAGAACAGATGCGACCAACACACCATCTGCTATGACAAAAATAACACACTAATTAAAACAATAATCCACAACATTTGCATGCTGAATGGCAATTTGTTTTAACTTTAACTGTGGCTAAATAGATACAAAGGAACAGCAGTCAAGTTTCCATCCAAATGTAGCACATATAAAAAAGAAAATGTAAAAGAAAAAGCGGATCATTGCGATATCTGGACCTTTTTTCTTATGACATTTCGTGTAAATTGAAAATGCAGATAAAATGCAATGGAAAGGCAATTAGATTTGTACTATTACTACTAAGTAATGCTGCCTTTATTTCGATGTGGGAAAAATATAATAAAACCAGATCTGTGGTAAAATATTACATATGTTTCCCTGTATGCCAAGGGGTGAAGTTCATGGGATATAGGTGAAAGCTCTGAAAAAAGCTATTGACGTTACTGGGAGTGCTGATGTGCTGTAATGGTTTTTTTTTGACAAACAAATAGTTTTATCCATTCCTAGTCCTTCTGTGCAGCATGTCAGTTCTCATAATATATCCATGGTTAACAGTTATATATATATATATATATATATATATATATATATATATATATATATATATATATATACAGACACGCTGACGGGAGTCCTGTTGGTCACATTAAAAGTTTACTTGTGCTCGTGAGCGTCATGTTTTTTAACGTGTTTTCGCACACGAACAGGGTGTAATCTGCGGGGAATCGCAGTGAAAAACTCCAGAGCAAGAAATGGTTGAAACACAAAAACAAAGACAAAACAAAGAGGCAAGTTCAGAATCACCTTAATGAGACGGTACCATGGTAGAGTTCAGTGCAACGCATTCTCTGTGCCAAAAGTGAGGATGATGAACTAAGAGGATCAGCGGTGTGTGCAGGTGTGTAAGCGACAACTGCTTATTCTTTTACAGGACATATTATACACACACACACACACACACACACACACACACACACACACACACACACACACACACACACACACACATACGCACATACGTAATATGTTCTCTTTGGAGGACCCTCGGGGAGCTGCACTCTGGAGGAAATCTATTATCAGGTCAGGAGAAAACACACACACACACACACACACACACACACACACACACACACACACCACAGAAATAAGGCTTTCATCATTCTATTTAGAGCTCTGATGCAGCTGAATGAACTAGAGCGGAGCAGCAAAACAGGCAAACACACAACACACACACTCTGACTTACTCAAATACACAGAAATCGTTACACAATGCATCAGCAGAACGCTGATGACATCACACACGAGCCTGGCGGCAGCACAGAGACGACGTCGGGACGGGACTCAAGAAAAAAAGAGTTTCAGCAAGAACACACTAATTTATAAGAAGCATACGGATAACACGTGATTGTCGGTTATCGATGATAAAGACAGCGAGGCTTCAGCTCAACAGTGGCCCCCCGCCTCCAGAAGTACTTACAACACAATGTAAACAAGAAAAGTTTATTATCTCCGCGTAAGGCTGTGGGGAAATCATGCGTTCGTTTGTGTGTGTGTGTGTGTGTGTGTGTGTGTGTGTGTCTGTCTGTCTGTCTGTCTGTCCAGGGCGAATCTCGCATACTACTGGACCCATCAGTCTGACTGTTTTTGTACTGTTGTTTGTTATGACTGTTCGTTCAAGGACCTCTTGTGGTAGAAAAACTGAACGCTGCTTCTCCATGCTTAGTTCTGACTCTTGGAACAGAAAGTAAACCAGTCCCAGACGACCTGAGGGGTCGGGATGGTCAGCAGATCAGAAATGTATTTAGGCCCTAAACCATTCAGTGCTTTATAAACCAACAGCAGGATTTTAAAGTAAATTCTTTGTTGGACAGGAAGCCAATAGAAAAAGGCTGTTCCGTCAATCCGCTAGGCTAAAGACAAGCCTTACCTAATCTGTTGCAGGCCACACTTTGATCTAGAGAAAAGGTTGATCTTGTTTCGAACCGGAGCATTGAGGGATGCATTGTTATGATTCATTAAAGTTTGCCATCTTTGCCGGCCCTCTTGATCGTGAGGGAGCCGGGTGGGACAATCGCACGAGTCAACTCTTCTTCGTTGGTAGGTGAGAGGGAGAAATACCTGGTGGAGAGCTGCTCCTTTCTGAATTATTTACTTACTTACTTACTGCAGTACTCGCATGTATTTATCCGCTCCGATCAGCGGTGACGCTCGTCGCGTCCGTCGGTAACTTCTTTGTCATCTAAGCCACAAATTCCGTCCGTCTCAGTCCGTCTCAAAGCAGCGCTCGGACGTTGTTTCGATATATTTTAGAGACAAGATAAGTAACAAATATATATATAAAAAAAAAGAAGTAACCATAATTTGCGCTGGCCTCCATGTTGCTTTCGACTGTTAACGAACCCTGTTCTGCGGCACGTTCAGATGACACACCAAAAAGGCCTATTTTTATATATATATATATATATCTACACACATTGCACATAATGTATGTGTAAAAAGGCTAAAGTGTGACCTGCAACAGAATAGGTAATGCTTATTTTTAGTTTACGGATTAGATTGACGGAAATGCCTTTTACTACTGAAGTAGTTGTCTCTAGCGCAAGAGGAGCGAGGAGTCAGCAGTCAATGACGACATACACAAACCATTGAAACGTTTGTTCTGTTACATGATGTTGATGATGGTTCAGTGATGTCAGTCACAGAACAATAGCTCTCTAAACTGAGAGAGTCTCCAATCAAATCAAGTTAGGCAACAAAAACTCTGAGCGCATTTGAGCAATTGTGGCATGATGTGTTTTTCATTCATTCTGTTGCAAACAAGAAAAAAGAAAAGTGTAATTTTGAATTTCAAAGAGAGGCAGATGAAAAATAAAATCTTTGGAACAATCGCTGCCGAGGCCCAGGGATCGTTTTCATCTCACCACCACATTCCTCACTCATTAAATCAGCGGCACAGATTTCACTCTATTGTTTGGAGAAGTGTGTCTAAATGCATGAATTCATGGGCAAACAATGAAGAGCAGCTGCTAAAACACGGACTCTGTGTGTGCGTGTGTGTGTGTGTGTGTGTGTGTGTGTGTGTGCGTGTGTGTGTGTGTGTGTGTGTATCACGGGCTTTCCCCTCTTCTGCTTTAAGTGATCATTGAAGGGGATCGTGGACATAACTACAGTTACACACACATAATTCCAATTCCAGGAGGCGACACGCACACACACACACACACCATGGAAAAAAGAGACAGATTTTTGGCCAATGCTTGAAAAAAAAAGGTCTTTGCATTAAAACTGCCGTTAGCCAAGTTGTTCTGAAATGAAATATCTTGAAATTGAATTTCTTTCATGTGGGTTTAAAACTTTTGAAATATGTAATTATATAAAAATGTCATATAATTTCCATCATATCCGTACTTGTCTCAATGTCTTGCTTATGTCTTGTTATCTATACGTTCCACCATCCTCAATTTCCAGAAATACCACCATCAGAACTTTTTGCTTTTCATAGGAAGTAATTTAAGTTACTCTAAAGGCTCTAATGCAAAAGACCTATTGAAACATCCCAAACGAGACCTCTTGCACACGTCCCTCTGTATGTATGCAGTGCCGAGAGAGGGAGAAGACAGAGGGCAAACCAGGCACATCTAATTAGAAAGAATGGCCTGCAGTCGAGCAGCAAAGAAATTCAAAGCAGCTGAGCTTTATAAGTCTGAGCCGAGCATGCTATTTTTAAAAATGAAAGTGACCGGTGGTGTCCCGCATAGCATTGCAGCCGCAAATGTGTGCTTGTGTGTCTCTCTGAGGCCGGACTGTAGGAATAAATGGTACTGGTTCAGTGAAGCTTCAATGGAAGAATCCCGACGACGTAAGGGCTACGTAAGTTATTTTAACCCAAACTATGATCTTTTCTCTCCTAAACCTAACAAAGTAGTTTTGTTGCCTAAACCTTCATTGTTTCCTGTGGTGGTGGCACATAAAGGGTTTAAGAAAGAAGTCGCGTTTTTCTGTGAGATTACGTTGTTGTTTTTTATTAGATGCCTGAAATAAGGTCTGTGGTTAACCCAAACTTAAGATAGATTTTCACATCTAGTTAGGCAAATACAATAAATTCCCCACCGGGGAATTTTGAAGCTTCTAATCATCTTAAGGTGGTCACTAACAAGTGGCTCAAGGAGACTCACACTGAACATGTCCGCCTTTACAGCCCGGTTGAGTTTCTACTTGCGCACTACTTGGTGTGGTTCGTTTTTTTTTTTACTTCTGGCACTTGCTTAAAAAATCATGGAAGTGGATTTGTGAAGATTATCTTGATGAATAAAACTTAAAAGTATCATAAACCTTTGTTTGCCACAGAGCCAACTTTTAGCAATAATCCAGAATTCAATGGAAAAATCCCATTGGGTTTTCTACCAAGGAACCAGGGCGTTTTTACTGACGGGCCAAAGACGGCGAAGCCATTGGCCAAGAACAAACAAGAACAATTTGAGCTCAGTGCTAACTTGCTAGCGTGCTTACAATGGCAATGCTAACGTGCTGATGTTTAGTATAGGTCACCATCTCAGTTTAGCGTGTTAGCATTCTAACACAGCTGAGGCTGATGGGAATGGCGTTAATCTTTTTGCAAGTCCACCTAAGTATTGATCAAATAAAACATTTCAATCCGATTATGTGCTCGATGAAAAGCCAGAGGATCGCTAAAGTGATTACAATTCATCAGATCAAAGTTGTGCAATGACTGACATCAACCATCCGAAGAGCCTCGCCTTAACATGGCCATAAATATAAAGTAGACTACAAGTACATAGGAAAGCAGATCAATAACAAAAATTCGGTGGTTCTCAGCACTTTCTTTTCCATGACAGTGAAATCCAAATACGGGGATGCCTAAGGACTATTGTCCACAAAGACTAAATCCACAGCAGCTGAAATTTCCTCAAACGGGACCTGAATTAAAATGTGATCAAACAGATCTGTCTGAGACATGAAAACATATGAGACGCATGCAGCAATGGGTGAATTGTCAGTGCAATTTGTCACTCTCACCTCCCGCTCGTCTCTCTTTTGTCTCCTACCTACCGCCTCCTCCCCTCCCCCCCTCCTGCCCTCCCTCCTCCCTTCTCCTCTGCTGAGTGCTGATAACAGTCGGGTCCGGCGCTGGGATGTCGATTACAGGCCCGGATGCAAGAAATAGCCCGCAACGCTTTTGTGTCTCACTTCATCATGATTCTGGAGTTCGTTTGTGCCTTTGTGGTTTGAACTCAATAACATTTAACAACAACTACAAAGCAGGATATCATTGTATGAATACTGTATGGTAAGAGTGTGTTGAGCATCTTTAAAAATACACGTGCTGTTGAAAATGTGTGTATTTCCTCAAAGCTATTTAGCACACACACTTTTTTCTACTCTTAGAAAAAAACAATGACCGTGACCTCTTTATTGGCTAGTGTAACAACACATTGACAACCTTTTTCCTCCCCAAAACTGCTGCTATGCATGTTATTTGGCTATATGATAATACACCATTTGTTGGGGTTTTCTCTCCAGAAAAAGCACTGGTTTAAATTTTTACATTCATGTTGTCCCAACTAGGACCTCTTGTGGCTGCGTGAAAATGTATTACCTACATTCATACCTACGGATCCAAAAGTTGGTGAAGCGATCGGAAACCAGTCATCGTGAATTGAGCCTCAATCTACATGCTGGCCCCCGTACACCAAGACTCAAAGACTCAGTGACAAGATGTGGGAGGGTTGAGAAAGCTTACATTTTATGCAAATATAAAAAAAATTAACCAAGAGCGCCCGCAGGAAATGAAAGCACAGAACTTTGTTCTGCTTTGCTCCATTATGTTAAGGAAACAAAATGTTGTGCAACGATAGAGGCGTAGGGAAAACACCCAATCAGAGTTTTAGTCTCCTAAAAATGATGTTCCCGTACAACAAAACACGTCTCTCCTCATAGCCCACGGAAATCTGAGTTGGGAGGAGGTCGGGGGGGATGTTTGCGTCAAAACAAACTTTCACCACTTTCACCTAGGGGACCGCTGTCTGTGTCTCGTGTGAAACGAAAAGTCAACTTCCCCTTATTTCAATTTACGTCCGTAACTTTTAATACGTAACAAACATACTTATTTAAATGTGGTGGTGGTACGTAATGTATTAAAATTACGCACCACAAAAACAGTGTCAACAGAAAGTCAATTGGGCTCCGTTACCGTGGTGGACACATGAATTCCCAGGTTCAACAGAAATACGTTGTAATCAAAGTCTGCATAGGGAGGAAGTGGAGGGGGGGTGACTTTGTCCTGTGTGAAACCAAATGTCAACGTTGACTTATTTACATGAAGTTATTTTAACCCAACCCATGATCCTTTCTTTCCTAAACCGAACCAAGTAGTTCTGTTGCCTAAACCCTAATTGTTCACGTTGTGGTGACACGTAAATTTACCCATCATGTGCCACCACCACGCAATGTGCTGTTAAGATGTCGTGGTTATTTCAAGTATTTCTGCCATGTTCCTGTGTAGACAATCTGCTTTCCCTAAGCCATCTGTGAAGACACGAAATAAGCGTCCAGCCACCTACCAACAGTGAATGACGGTGCATTTTCACCATGACCCAATCTTTCTTCAATCATAACTAAGTAGATCTAGTTGCCTAAATGTAACCTTTACCATAGTGGTAGCAGATCAGAAAATACTCACAATCTTTTTGTAGTGGTTGTTTTGAGATATTTAGTAAATGGCTTCAAAAACTTCTCAGACTCGTTTCTACAGACTTCTGGATTTGTATATGTGTCCTTTTGGTATATGGCTGAATATGTATACTTATGTATCCTGTGAATCACTTTGCAACTTTGTTTTTGAAGGTGCTATATAAATAAAATTGTACTTACTTACTATTTGTTATGGTTTTGGAAGGCACTGACGAGTCATCCTCCTGATTGGGGTGACACATCAGAAAACTCTCACATGGGTTGTTCTTGAAAACACTTACAAATGACCTGTTTTGGTGTTTAGGTTGAGGAGCTTGTTGTCATTTGGTTATAGGAGGCCTTTTACCAGAATTTTATATACAACGTAACATTTTGATGAGATTCAATTCTTTATTTGGTTTGTTCAGTGGTAGGGGTCGCAGTATCAGTTATGGGAGTATTCAATATTTTACTATATGTCCAAAAAAAACCAGTCTAAACTTGTTTTTTTGGTCTTGTTGGTTGCAACGGAACAAAAGTGTCTCGCAAAACTGCCCTCTGTCCAACTTCCCTCTTAATGCTTTTGCGTCCCTTGTTGTTCTGCCCATCTCTGAGTGAAATCCACATGTAAGGACACACACCGGCCATTAGAGCACAAGTGGTCAGTGCAGAGTAATTGAGACAAGATATAAAGGCGAAGTCCCAGGAGAGGCCTTGGAGGCAGCCGAGCTGCTGAACTGGCCTCAGTAAAGAGGACATGTCGGCTCAGTCTGAGTCACTTCAGTGAGTCACACAGTAAAGCGCATATACATTGACCAAACCTCACAAAGCCCTTTCCGCTGTTTCACCTAGAGCACAGGATATATATTTTTAAACCTTTATCTAGAGTTGCATGTTTTTTTTCAGCGGGGCCGCATTTCACCCAACAGTTCACACATTTGAGCTTCTGAAGACCGATACTGATGTTTTTGGATGGACGGTGCCTTTATAATTAACACTTCCATTGAAACTGTGAATGGGAATTTTCCATCTTTGATTAATTGACTCGATCTAATTTGGGGAGGTTTGATGGTCACGACCGTGCATAAATTCTTCGCTAAATTGAGAGTTAAATGAATGTTTGATCTACGATGTATCGTCCGATATTTATTTTTGTTAACATAAAATAAAAACATGAACAGATTTTATGTAACAATACGCTACATTTGGTTATTAAAGAACTGACTGACTCTAGTACAGAGTTGGACATTTGGATGTTGAAAAACAAAGTCATTATTTTGAGATACTAAGACATTATTTTGAGATACTAAATCATAATTATGAGACACTAAGTCATAATTATGAGATACTAAGTCATTATTTTTTGATACTAAGTCATTATATTTAGATACTAAGTCATTATTTTTAGATACTGAGTCATTATTTTGAGAAATTCTTTTTGTAATGACTTTATTTTTTTCATCACATGGGAGGAAATGAGCTTCCATACATAAATATATATATGAAAATACAACCTAGACACCTAGAAAGTTAGGACTGAACTATACTGAACAACAAACATTGGATTAAGTGATGCACTTTGTGGGCAAGCCTGTATTGTGAACATGAACATTTGAAATGAATACACTTCCTTTCCCAGGATGAGATTAAAAGATGGATATCTTGGGTCTGTGTGTTACGTACAGAGCTAGAGGCAGGACAGAGTTATTTTATTTACAGACTTGTAGTCTTCAGAACCAACAACACTTTCTCACACCCGACCTGGTGGATACAGACGTTTGGTCCGTGGCCCTACGCTTCACACTAGGACGCTCTAGGTTCCCTTCTCGCGTCACCTTTGAGGTGTCACGTGTGTCAAAATAAACTTCACTGTTCACAGAAAAACATGCAGTTTCTGCTTGATACATGCATATAGTCTCTTTTCAAAATAAACTTCCAATGTAGGATTACTTGGTTTATAGGTGTACATACACAACAAATGGTTCAGGAAAAGGTTGTGATTTTGAGTTACAATAAGATTATTGTATTATTGTATTTTTGTCACTTAAAATAAGAAAGCCTATTACATATTGGGTGTTGGTTAAGTAGCCCGCATAAGTTACGTAACAAAACCAAGTGAAAATGACTCCACATTGACTTGGCTTCACACGGGACTTGAAGAGTGGTCGCTTGGGTGAAAGTCCTACGCTTGCTTTACCGGTCCCACCTCCGCTCTCACCCCCCCCCCTGCCTGGACTTTCTTGCTGGTTACACTGGATCAGCAACTGTCAGCCTGTTTTGTCATCACACTGAGGCTCCGCCTCTCGACTATTATCCAACGATTTCACTGGGTTTCGTGTGCGGGCCCTTCCTTTAATCCAACGATGATCTTAGCTGAAGAATATTCCAGTCACCCAACCTGTCCCTCTCTGTTGTCACTGCAGTCCATGCCGCTTCGCTCCTCCACCTCTGCACTCATGTTCACTTGTGTCTTTCGTGACTGAAATGTAGCGGTACTCCACAACTCCTGTAAACACACTTAGCAATGCGGACATGAGAGTGATATTGATTTTCCCATCTCACTCTTGGGAAAGAAAGCCAATTACTGTACCTTCCAAAAAAGGCCAAACTACTCCTACGACAACTTCTCCTTGTGTTATTTTTATTAGTAAGGACATTGTGTCTTGTGTATTTAGACGGAATCAGATCAATACGTGTCATTAAAAGTTCAGTTCAAGTTAAAGTCTCCCCATAGTCAGCAGGTAATACATATTTAATCAGCCCAAAGTGCATCGCATGAGTCATATTGTCATAAAAGTCTATCAGTGTGCTATATGAGTCCCGTTCTATAAGATGATCCCGGTTTGCTTGTTGGAAAGTTCATCAGTTTGAACCCGTCTCCTATTTGTTCCAGTAAATGTGTTCGTCTGTCCACAAGAGCAAGAGCAGGATATCCTGACGTTTCCACACACACACAAATACGCAACCTCCAAAAAAACACAATGTACCTTTCACACTACATAGTTTCTCCATTATCCCGTGGGGCAGAATTCCTTTTTTTTTTCACCCTAACACACTCAATGCCCGCTTAGTCTCGGAGGAGACACCATCCTCTATTTCCACACAGCATAAAGACCTCACAAACCGGCCATGCTTTCTTTCTCTTACTGTCTGTCTCTGTCGACAACTCTGAAAAGACCACACACACCCTCTGTCTCCCAGGCATAACGCAGACAGAATGAACTGCATCGCTCGAGCCGATTGGCTAAAAATACACAACCTTCCTTTCTCTCAGAGAGATGTCCCTCTGCCTCGTAGAGACGAACCCAAAAATACTCCCCACTTCATTTCACTGGGGTTTTTGTTGCACTTACTGCAGCTCCCCCACCGAAAGACAAGGAAAATACAAAAACATTTTGGGTGAAACTCCACATGCTACACATACAGCAAAAAAGTGTCCCATTTCCACCAACTGAAACATCATGGATTGGTTTTAATGCAATGATTGTATCAGGTGTGGTCACTGGAAGGGGATCCTCTCAGCAAAGGAAATCACAAAGCCCATCTGTAGTGTGCACTACAAACTGTTAATGAGCAGCGGGGAGGGGGTGAGTTCAGCGAGCAAATGCTGAAAAAGCTGCCAAACAATATTTTCCAACAACTTTCAGTTGCTGAGAGTTAAAACTGTAGGTCCGAGCAGGGGTGGATTGCCCCCTGTAAGGGGCCCAGGGGCATAAATTAGGAGTGGGCCTCGATTGACACAGGACCCCCTCGACAAGACGTTGATACTGGTGGCCAAGTCTCGGAACCCATTGGCTATCGGTCTGACGACAATTTAGCCTCTGGTAGCCATGGCTGACATTTTTTTTGGGGCAGGTATCCGGACCAAGACATCTTCTTGTGTGCCAGTCAGTTGTTTACAGTCCGATTAGAGCCGAGAGACGATGTCTACCAGCCGTTTGTTTCACAAGTAGCTACTTCACCAGCTAATTTTGAGGTTAATCACGGTCAGACGTGATTTACATTCATTCAATTAGATGGGTTTCTGCGCTCTGCAACTGAATCCCATTGAAACGTGATTGGTCAATACCAGCTTACTCGGAATACAAACAAACTGCAAAGAGAAGGCCTCCGACTTCACGCAAACTAACAGATAAAAAAAAAAAAAGTGTACTTTCCTTGTCCTCCTAAAGCATAGGAACCATTCTAGTTTCACATGACACAAGTGCAACCAAACACTGATGTCTGGTTGCATCAGTGGTTGCTCATCGCCACAACTGAACCTGTACAAGAAAGCCGGCTATCAGCGGCTAGACTCAGCCAGCGTTTTAAAAGAAATGAACAAAAGGTAAGGCTCAAGGTTTAGACACGGTTTCCACCAATAAGTCAAAAAATTGTCACGTCTGGTTTTGAAAAATGTAAACATATGCACAATAGCTGCAGTGTCATTGTACTTCTTCCAAAAAAAAAAGTGAGATGTCAAAATATCATATATATATAATATATAATATAACTTGAAGTGCTAAAATTGCAATTGTTTTTCGCAAGCACGTCATTGTCATCAGTACTTTTGTCGCACAGACATTTAGCCGACAGCAAAAGAAACAAACTCCCTTTTTTGGTGATGCAACAACAATTCCCTTTGAGTTAGTTGTTCTGCTGAAGAGCTGCAGAGATGCCTGAGCCGTTAAAGCAAAGTAACTCAGGAGGCTTCACTCTTGACCGTTTAGGGGATAACACATGTGCGCTTCTTGGTAGTCTGACAGACAGCAAGAGAACGAGAGCGCGAGATAGAGCGCGCGCGCGCGCGAGAGAGAGAGAGAGAGAGACACAAAGAAAGGACACAGGGCTTGTTTTGGTTGATAAGAAACCTTAAAGTGTGTAAGTATGCGTGTTTGTGCATTTTTTTAAACTCAAGTTTGCTTGTGTGCATTCAAATACATATTGCAGCATGCATGCTTTAGATAAACTGTGTGTGTGTGTGTGTGTGTGTGTGTGTGTCTCTCCTCACCTGGGCCATGGTGTTCAGCAGGACTTCGGCTGGCTCTGGGTCCTCAGCATGGCTTGCGTAACCTCAGGTTAGGTTCTCGGTATGATGACGTTGGGGTTTTGATGATGAAGGGGGGGTGTGCGGGGAGTTCACTTCACTTCACTCACACAGACACACACACACACACACACAGACACACACACACACACACACACACTCGTGTCGCTGGTGTGTTACAAATCCAACACGCTTGCAAACACATCACCTCCTCCTCCTCCTCCTCCTCCTCCTCTTCCTCCTCCTCCTCCTGCTCCTCTTCTGTGACAGCACCGTCCTCTGAAACGCTCGCTCCTGGAGACGCAGCGCTCCTCTTCTTTCCTTTCCGTCCCCCCTTCTTCTCACTCTTCCTCTTTCTCCTTTATACTGACACGGAAGGAGAGAAAGAAGGTCAGCGGAGCTTTTATCCTTTTATTTCTGTCCTCCACACTGCTGCTGTCTTGCCTGCTCCTGTATCGGGCTGGTTGTAATCTGTGGCTCTCACCACACACAGCCTCTCCTTTTTCCTCCTCCCCTGGCTTGCTCTCTCTCTCTCTCTCTCTCTCTCTCTCAGCTGCTCCCCCTCCTCCTCCTTCCGCTGAAACCCTCCTGCTTTTTTCCCCCCTCCCTCACTGTACACAGCATTAGTGAGAGACAGAGGGGAGGGGAGGGGTGGAGGGATCAGAGGGATAGAGCGTGTATGTGTGTACCATGTGACCTGATAGTGTAGTAGGATTCCCCCAGCAGCTGTCGCACTCATTCCTTCATAGTGCTTCACTATGAGCTTCCTATGCTTCCATTGATGACCGACTGGCAGTGGAGCAGGGAGACTTTGTCACTGCTCTTATATCCGTCCACGGTTGACGTTCACCCACCATGATGAGGTAACACTTTTTGGAAATGTTTGAAAACCGAACACACAAATAAAAAAAAAAATGGCACTAATCACTATTTTTATTTTTTTTATCACAGCCATTTATCTAATGTGTAACGTTTTTCTGAGGGAAAACCTCCACGACACAGGAAAGAGACAGACGAAAGTTAGAAAATAGATGCTAAACACGGCCGCTGCTAAACACCCAGATAATGTATTATCATCTTAATGAATACTTAGGGTTTATTACAAATTCTGTCTTATTTTGTGGCGTTTTCTTGTTATTTATGTTTTACACCATTTCTACAGATTATAACAGCGCAGTCTGTTCTCACAAGGTGTTCACACACGTACAAAAGAGTAATGCTGTATAACTCGTATACAAACCGTGCAATCAGTCCGTATGTAATCCACAGAGTCTAGACTGGACTGGTGGACGCATGTATAATGAACGACAAAGTCCACATTGGATGGAGGTCAGGGTGGCTGGTCGGTTTCAAAAACACAGGACTTTCACCCAGGAGGCCGCTGTCTGTGTCCTGTGTGAAACCAAAAGTCAACACCGATTTATTTGTTACGCAACTCCTGTACTTCAGTAACGTCACTTCCGAAGCAACTTTAACCCAAACCAGAATCTTTTCCTGAACCTAACCGAGTAGTTTTGTTTGCCTCAACACTGCGTGGGCTTGCGCAACACCACTACAACAAAGTCCAATGAGGTGAGAAAACACAAGCAGTCGATCAGACACGTTGTAAACAAACCCACACTTCATCCAGATTATCTAATGCACTTTGTTTGAAGGGGAGCGCACCTGAAGTGGCGGTAATAATTCTCATTACACTGGAGAACTGTATGCACACACGAACACATTATGAACAGTAGGTCAAAGACGAAGCAGGAAGTGGGTCTGCAAGCTGGGATTGACGTTTACACTGGACAGTTTGGTTATAGTTTTACTGTTCAGCTCGCTTTTCTCAACCAAATAGGTCTGGCTAATCTGGGGCTTTGTTTATAACCAGTCTGACTGACTTATTTTTTGTGATATAGTGGAGTAATGTCTACCTGAGCAGAGAATGAAGTCAGCCCCTCATGTATATTCTCCAGCGGCACTTTGGCGCCAACTTTGCCCAACTTTTACTTTAGAGCAGCCGCCCACGGCCTTCCGTAGACATTTCACGGCTCTTCCATGTGTCATCGTCCACAGGACGAGATCCCCCGCAACAACAAAAGCTGCCAATGACAAGAACAGGAAAGAGTCTTCTTTTCCGACGAACAGTGGAACACTTCTCTCGTCATCTTCGATTTGGAGAATCCAAACTTTCCTTCTCCTTCGTAAAAAAAGAGAATGACAAGAAAAATGAAATGAGAGCTTAGTGCCAGCTGACGACAAAGAATTGTACAATCTCATCTCAGACTTGCATTTTTTCCAGTGAGAAATGTACAGTATACACTGACTTTTTGTAGCATTTTTGCACTGGAATTCTGGTTCAGAGATGAAGTATAGTGACTTTATGACTAGTTGTAATACACTGAACGTATCCTTTAAATGTTTTTGGAGTGGGTTTTGGCCCAGTTAAATTTGACTCATCAGCTCCAGATTATGAATTGTTCAACAATCATTTTACATTGTAAGGGTGGGGACATTTTTTAAAACAGTATCTACACCATGGAGCGACCAAGCTGTACACTAAAATCAAGAATACACCACTAATAGTGGTACTGCTGCTACTACAGATTAATCGTAGTCGAGCACCCTTGTGTGAAATCTCAAAACGTTTTGTAACAGAATTCAGTTTGAAGGTCTTTTATTTTATTTATTTTTTATATATTTTATTACTAGTGCAGTATTAAAGTGCAGTTGTACAGTAACTAAGCAATCAATCAGACTATGTTACATCAAATATATAGACAAGGTAGTTGCACTGAAAAAGCAACTGACATAAATGACAGAATATTGATGCATTCGAAACATGTTGTTGTGAAATAGAAATGCTAATAGAAACACACACACATGAGAAACACAGTAACATCGAGTCATTCTATCCTTGAGGAATGAGGAATGAGGAAATGGACATCCTGCGGCGCTTCCCTTCGGCTGTATAGCTGGAAACTCCCACCCCACAACAACAGGAACGGGCAGGCTGGCCTGCCACATCGGCCCACTGTTCTCCACTTCACAGTTCACTCTAATTACTCCTGTTTGCGCAGCAGCTTAGGGCTCACAGGCACATGGGCTGGAAAACAAACATCCACCAGACGTATTTAATTCATGGCTTTTCTCCTGGTTATTGTCCTGCTATTTTCTTCTACTAATTTTAGCTATTGAACATTATAGCCCTGAACACAGCCGTAACCTCTGGCATCGCTCTGTTAAATTGGGGTGTCAGTTTACCAGTGAATTGTTATGTGGAGCACAGAGTAATCTCAGGAGCTTGAGATAGGTGTGAGAACGCTGCTCAGGACAGAAGCTATGGAAGGTCAACGTTGCCATCTGGTGTTCAATGCAGGTACATGGATTTGAGTGCACATTGACTATGGCTCAATCCCAATCTCCACCCTCACAACGAATGAGGATCTAGTTCTGTCCCTCTGTCAAATCATCGAGTGTTTGAGGCTCTCTGGCAGACATTTTGAGCCCTTTATGAACCCTTTCAGTAAGTCAGCATTAGATGCAGACTTTACCCAAGGGAATTACCCACAATTCATAGCAATGTGACATTACCAGTGGAAGCATGGAGACGTAAAAAAAAACGTAAACAAAGAGGGCGGCTCATGTGTGTTCAGCCTGGTAAATTACATTTACACAACAACATTAAGGATTAAAGATAGGACATAAAAACACATGAAATCAGAGGAATGCAAGCAGAGATTATATCTATATATATATATATATATGTGTGTGTGTGTGTATATATATGTGTATATATATACATATTTATTCATCAAACATGTAATTTTGTTATTGAAGCTGTTCTGACAAAAACGAGTAAATAGATTATTTAAAATGACCTCATCTCGTGAGGAAAGAGCCTGGAAGACGTTCAAATCTTCAAATTACTTTTAGTTATTTTATTGGTTACTTTTATTTCAACTCTTTATCCATTACTTATGGCTAACTATTTCAAGAATTTACTCGTGAGTTTTATCAATTTCAATCATTTTACATTTATTGTTGCTCACTATTCCCTGGCTAACTAATAACCACGCCCTCTTAACCGCGACAGGTGTTGTTGTGGTGACGTCGGCCTCCACCCTTGGGGCACAAGTTCGCGCCTGGTGGAGCATCAATGGTACCAGGCGGTGTTGCTTCCGCCATGTGGAGAGAGAGAGCATTCAGTTCATAATCATGCTGCCAAACAGTTTTCAGTGTGTGTGCGTTTTACGGCATTAGTGAATTATTTAACTGTGCAGTGTTAAATAAAAGTGATACCGGCGTCCAACAGCAGGTGGCAGTAACGTAACGTTATTGGTACAACCTATGACGGCCACCGAGTAAGAGGACGATGGAGCCCGTGCGAGCTAACGCTATGTTTTTAGCATTGTAAGAAGTCCACTCAACCTTGGACACCGGACAAAGTCGAGCTGGCTCGTGAGCCGGACAGTTTTTAATGCTTTGCAAACCGGCCGCACTTTAATAAACTCAAAAAACCCGCTTCTGTTCTCCGGTGAGCGGGTTGTTGTTCTCCGGTGAGCGGGTTGTTGTTCTCCCGAGCTGTTCTTTGTGTGAGCCGGTGGCTCAGCGAGGGCGAGCCAGCTGCGCGTGAGCGGGCGAAGAGAAGAAGAGCGACACCGTTAGCGGGGTAAGCACCACCACCTCCCCGTAGTCATGGCCGACGGGAGATGGAGACAGGCGTGTTTGTTCAGGTTCTGTTACGTTTTACAATTATTACATAAGCATTTTATCAAACATGCATTTTAATCGACCTGAACAACATTGTTAATTTGCCACATATTTAAACCTTAATCTACAGTAGATCTAGTTCATTTCTGGAGAGATCGTCTTTCTCACGAATATCTTTCAACAGATTATTTTATTTTTTTCGGAAGCTTGGAAGTTTTAAGTCCCGGTTTTAATAAGAATAAAACCAGCAGCCACAAAATCAACCGGATCAACGTCCGACTGCCTCTTATCTTAGACTTCACATACTAAGACTCTCGTCTTGTAAACATAATCAGATCATGTGCTATTCATGCAGAGATCATTATTGACCTCTTAACCACAATCCCACTTATTTGAATTATTTTATTACTTATTGTCAAATGGCAGACTCAAACACAAACTAATCCAATCCAGCACATCGACTACAAAGTGTAGGGGTTTTATTAATTGTTTAGTCTATAAAATGTCAGAACACAGTGGCCCCGTGGAATTACCCACAATTCATAGCAATGTGAAGTTGCCAGTGGAAGCATGGAGATGTAAAAAAAAGGTAAACAAAGAGGACGGCACGTGTGTGTTCAGCCTGGCAAATTACAGTTACACAACAACATTAAGGATTAAAGATGGGACATAGAAACACATGAAATCAGAGGAATGCAAGCAGAGATTTTATATATATAATGTGTGTATGTATATATATATATATATATACACATATGTGTATATATATATATATATATATATATATATATATACATATATATATGTGTGAGTGTGTGTGTATATATGTGTGTATATATGTGTGTATGTGTGTATATATATATATATATATAAAACAGTTTTATTCATCAAACATTTCATTTTGTTATTGAAGTTGTTTTGAGAAAAACAAGTAAATAGATTATTTAAAATGACCTCATCTCGTGAGGAAAGAGCCTGGGAGACGTTCAAATCAGGGAGTAAAAAGTACAAAATAAATACCCACAATTGTACACAGTCTTTTTTGACCTTATCATGGTAACGTGATATGTTGCAGCAGTGCTGTCCCATTCAGGTTTATACCATGTCAAGCCCTTACAGCCTCTCACACTCAACCAGAGGGGCCTTGGGGGGGTGGGGGTGGGGGAACACTGTGATTGGGCCATAGAATCAACAACACAAACGCCGAGAACATTAGAGCCGCTCACACAGTCATAGATAAAATGTCCATTTCGACCTCGGGGGCGTAACACCGTCCGAAACCCAGAGATATTCATGTCACTGTCACAGAAGACTAACAAAACCAGCAAAAAGCAAGTACAATTGAAAGGATGCATCTTTTGCTTAATCATCAAAGTCGTTGCTGGTGAAATCCATTTTCTGCTGTCTTGTCTGTGTTTGCAGACACGGGCAGAGCAAGGTGGGATCGGAGGACGCAGAACGTTCGGGCGGAGCGATAAGGAGCGCCGAGGGGGCTCATGTCCGCTCCACAGACGCTGGCGCTCCACGACTCCTCTGCTGTGGAGAACGCGTCAGCATGGTGAGGATGGCAAAGATGGAGCTGCTGAGAACACTCGTCAGCGAGCGCCTGTCCGCGGCCGCCGAGGAGATCTTCGGGATAGTGGAAAGAACCATTGTAGAATATGAAAACCAAATGTCCTGTTCGACGTGGGTGGTGGACAGGCACCGCAGACTGCTGGATGTTGCCAAGTCACACGGCGAAGGTCAGTTCATCAAGGGGAAGTCGAGACGTGGATCAATGTCTGAAGGGTTCGACGTTGTCCACGATAGAAGTCATTGTTATTTTAAGCTCGAAGTATTTTCCAATGGTAGACGATTCACTCGGGGTATGTGGGACACTGGTGTCTGCAAATTACATTGTATTCACAAGCTAATTTTGGATTAGAGATGTCCATTTTCCAGTCTGTGCTTTTGCGCTTCAATGCATCAGTCTGTCAGACGCTAGAAATAATGAACACACAAAAAAATATTTTGCGGGATTTGGTGAATGTGTTTGGGTGGACTATGCAAATTGATTATTTATTAAGGGAACGCTGCAATATTAATGTTTGTCAAGCTCCCTAGAAGTAAAATAAAAAAAAAATTCACACTAGTATAAACTGGTACTTTTGAAATGTTTTTTTTCTTTTAGCAGTTTTTTATTTATTTTTTGACTCAAATGTATTAAAAAGTTGTGTTCTGAGGTATCAGTTTACACAATAAAGGTGTATTCCATTGATTTATTATTGCAGTTCCAAGTACTCATTAGAGGAAGACCACTAGAAATAAAAAAAGATTGATCAAAAGCAGCAGAGAGACCGGCTGCCTGTGAAATAAATCTTGTTTACTCCTTTGCTTCAGACTCTCTCCAAATGTCTGTCACAGATGTGACATTGCAGTGCAGCCAGCAGCAGCCCGCTGCCAGCGTGGACGTCAGTGTGTGCTGGGAGGAGCCAGGAAACGCCACGTCGGAGCCAACAGAGGACTGTGCCGACATGAACGACACTCTTTCAGACTCCTCTCCTGCCGGTGAAAATGATCCGGAAATACGGGTCGATGTGGAAGATGACGGTGTGAAGCAGGAGTGTGACCCGAACACGCCTTTGAAAATCCCAGAGGTGGAGAAACCGTTCGAATGTCCCGTTTGCTTGAGCGGTTTCTCTTCCAAAAAGACGATGGTGCGACACATCAAAAAGCATCCGGAGGACAATTCGTCGCTTTACCGGTGCCAGTACTGCGACCGCTGCTTCTGCCGCAGGTCTGAATTCATTGTTCACACCAGAACACACAAAGGTGCCAAGCCATACAAGTGCCGAGACTGTGAGAAAAGCTTTGACGAGAGGGACAGTCTGCTTATGCACAGACAAAAACACGCTGAGGAGAAACCGTATCGGCGTTTTAGTGAAGCGGCGGAGGCAGAAACTCGCCTCAGATCAGTGACACTTGCTAGTAGGATCGAAAAAGAGCTGGACTGCAGACGTGATAAATCTGGCAATAAGACATTTCCGCTTACTCTCACTCCCTTTGATAAAAGTGAGTTTCATCAGGAGTCTCTACAGCCCCTGTGTCTATACCAAATCCAGACTGTTGCTGATATAGATAAAGACTCCTCAGCTGCAGTTCCAGTTGACCACATTAAAACCGAGCCAGCTGGAGCTGATGGCGGAGTGTCAGCCGGTACCACAGGTGACCAGTTACTCCTTTCAGTGCACCCAAGTGAACAGGGGGAAAGCGAGCCCGAGCCCAAACGTCTCAACGTGAAAACTATCCTGCCGAGAAGACCTTCAGGAAAACCCACCGAGCTCATCGTTCAGTTTGAAGCAGGAACGGCGCAGAAACCCTTCAAGTGTCCTTGTTGCGCCAAATGTTTCTCCTTGACCAAGACTTTAATAAGACACGTACGGATCCACACAGGGGACAAACCGTACCAGTGTCAGTTCTGTGGGAGGAACTTCTGTCAGAAGTCAGACCTGGTCAATCACACAAGGATACACACGGGAGAGAGACCATACCAGTGCCAAGAATGTCGCAAATCATTCACGCAGAAAGGCAACCTGGTGGTTCACATGAGGAAACATAAAGGAGAGAAACCGTATCAGTGCCAGGAGTGCAGCTGTAGCTTTACCAAGAGGTCATATTTCGACTGTCACATGCAGAGCCACAGGTAGTTTGAAGAATTCACAGCTTTGTCCTTCAGGCTGGGTATCAAACCTCAATACTTTTTGAGACGTGTTTGTAGGAAGTCAATTCGAGTGCTGACAGCTGTAATTTGAATTTCTTGGTCAGACTCATAATTTTGCTTACTTATTCTTTGATCACATAGTTTGGATTCAAATCAAAAGTTTGCCACTTGGCAAAACAAACTCGCCACGAGGTCCATCGGTAAAATACTCTCCCGTCCTCCCGTTGCCTGGCAAATCGTGTCTAGGTTCCATGGCAAACGCGCCCCTTTAGAGTGCCATTCATTCAATTGCAGGGTGTCACCGTAAGATGGTGCTTATTTCACAAAACACAGTCTTGCATAATGACGGCGCAGAGTGCACCGGAGAGTCGTGTTTGTTTAGTTTAGGCCATGGCTTTTACAGTAACACAAAACACCCTCTTACATCCGTTTTTCGTCTTCAGTAGGAAAGGTTACAATCGGCGTTCATTCCCGCAACGAATGACTCTGCAGTAGTCAGGGGTATTTATTGTCTCCAGCTCCAATTGGCAGCGATGGAATCATGACACCCCAATGGAAGTGCTAATTTCCCCCCCTTTTTTCCTGTGTGATGCTTCCCGTCACGCACGTTGAAATGAATGAATGAATACTAAGTGGAGTGCAGACTTCCGCCACTGCTGTAATGTATGAATGTATAAATGCATCCCGCAATTGGCTCACAAAATAACCTCTCCTCCCAACAGGAAATTGGCCAGCTATGAAAACAAAGTCAGACTGAATAAAAGAAGTGAAATGGCAATTGGGTCTGGTTATCAGGGTACCCTGTGGTGAGCTTGTTTTGTCAACCGATGTTTCCCTGGTCAAGAATCAATGTTCAATCTCAAAGTTATTACCAGTTACAAGTATTGTATTCCATGTAGGTAAAGTTATTTTACTGTGTAAACAGCATTCAGTATTTGAAAACTATCTGCGCTATATTTCTAACCAAACCAGCCCTATTTGACATTGTGTGTGCTATTACTTTTAAAGTATGGTTCAGGAGACTTTAGCACCGTCACTACGTTTCTACATACAGTACTGTCCTTAATGTTATAATGTTCTGATGAACCCAGTGTACAACACAACTGATTACTGATAGAATCCAGTAAATATAGAAGTAGCAGCTGACAGGGACTGTGGTGGTGGTAAATGTCGTTTCAGAAAAAATCATGGTGGATATTTTGGTTGCCAAAAGAAACCAGTGTAGCGGCACTTTTTGTTCGGCCTTGAGATGACCTTTGTGTAGGGAATGTGTAGAGAATGGAATTGTTGATGTTAGTGTCCTGTATTGTCATGGAGTCTTAGGAATCTATATGGTAGTAGATTTGTATTTATAATAAGGTCATACAATTGTTTGGCTGTGTTTTGTAATAATTTCACTTTGTGAGAAATATGTGATTTTACATAAAATACCAAAATTACAGTGTAAAACCAAGCTTCTGTCTCAGCGTTTGTACATTGTATCCCGAGAAAAACAAACACAGAATTTGCCCTCTGAATGTCATTTTTTTTTTTTTTTCAATTCAATTCAATTCAATTCAATTTATTTTTGTATAGCCCCAAATCACAAATTTGCCTCAGAGGGCTTTACAATCTGTACACACTGACATCCTCTGTCCCAGAACCTCTCATCGACTCAGGAAAAACTCCCCCAAAAAACCATATCAACAGGGAGAAAAATGGAAGAAACCTTCAGGAGAGCAGCAGAGGAGGATCCCTCTCCCAGGATGGACAGAGTATGAAAATAGATGTCATGTGTACAGAATGAACAGCATAACAGAGTTACAACACGTTGAATTCACATAAAATAGAAAAGAATATGCGTCAGCAGTTCCACGGAAGGAACCAGGAGGCAGGACCAGGGTCCAGATGCAACCACGATTCGTGGAAACCTGCGAGGCGAGAAAGCACAAAGACTCAGAGGGAAGAAGTAGAGTTAGTAATGTGCATTTATAGAACATGAATTCATACAGAAGGAGAGAGAGAAAAGGATAGAGGAGCTCAGTGTATCCTAAGTTGTCCCCCAGCAGTCTAGGCCTATAGCAGCATATCAAGGGGCTGGAAAGAATGGACCAGGGCAAACCTGAGCCAGCCCTAATTATAAGCGCTATCAAAGAGGAAAGTCTTAAGTCTACTCTTAAATGTGGTCACTGTGTCTGCCCCCCGGACTGAAAGTGAAAGCTGGTTCCATAGAAGAGGAGCTTGATAACTGAAGGCTCTGGCTCCCATCCTACTTTTTAAGACTCTAGGAACCACAAGCAGACCCGCATTTAGTGAGCGCAGCTCTCTAGTGGAGAAATATGGTACGATGAGATCCTTAAGATATGATGGTGCCTCACCAATTAAGGCTTTGTAGGTGAGGAGAAGGATTTTAAATTTGACTCTGGATTTTACAGGGAGCCAGTGAAGAGAAGCTAATACAGGAGTAATATGATCTCTTCTCTTAGTTTTTGTTAGTACACGAGCTGCAGCATTCTGGATCAACTGGAGAGATTTTAGAGACTTATTAGAGCAGCCTGATAATAAGGAGTTACAGTAGTCCAGTCTAGAAGTAACAAATGCGTGAACTAATTTTTCTGCATCGCTTTGAGACAGGATGTGTCTAATTTTTGAAATGTTACGTTGGTGAAAAAATGCAGTCCTTGAGATTTGTTTTATGTGAGAGTTAAAGGACAAGTCCTGATCAAAGACAACTCCGAGATTCTTTATGGTGGTGCTGGATGCCAAGGCAATGCCATCTAGAGAAACCACATCATTAGATAGTTGATTCCAGAGGTGTTTTGGGCCTAGTAAAATAACTTCAGTTTTGTCTGAGTTTAACATCAGGAAGTTGCAGGTCATCCATGTTTTTATATCTTTGAGACATGCTTGAAGTTTAGCAAGCTGGTTGGTTTCGTCTGGCTTGATCGATATATATAATTGAGTATCATCAGCATAACAATGAAAGTCTATGGAGTGTCTTCTGATAATATTGCCCAAAGGAAGCATATATAAGGTGAATAAGATTGGTCCAAGCACAGAACCTTGTGGAACTCCGTAACTGACATTGGTGGTCATCGAGGATTCATCGTTTACATATACAAATTGAGATCGATCCGATAAATAGGACTCAAACCAGCCTAGTGCGGTGCCTTTAATGCCAATCAAATGTTCTAATCTCTGTAATAGGATGTGATGGTCAATGGTGTCGAATGCAGCACTAAGGTCCAACAAGACAAGAACAGAGACAAGTCCTTTATCTGATGCAATTAGGAGGTCATTAGTAATTTTCAGCAGTGCTGTCTCTGTGCTGTGGTGCTTTCTAAATCCTGACTGAAAATCCTCAAATAAACTATTGTTCTGTAGAAAGTCACATAACTGATTTGCAACTACTTTCTCAAGGATCTTAGAGAGGAAGGGAAGGTTAGAGATCGGTCTATAGTTAGCCAACACCTCTAGATCAAGAGTGGCCTTCTTGAGAAGAGGCTTGATCACAGCTACTTTAAAAGACTGTGGTACATGGCCTGTTTGTAAAGACAGATTGACAATATCCAGCAGAGAGGTGCCAATCAAAGGTAAAACTTCTTTAAGCAGCCTCGTCGGGACGGGGTCCAAGAGACAGGTAGAAGATTTAGAAGAGGAAATTGTTGAAGACAATTTTTTAAAGTCGATGAGAGAGAAGCCGTCCATACATATATCAGGGCTTATAGCTGCCTCCAAGGATAGATCGGCACTGGTTGAGGGCAAGAGACCATTAATCTTGTCTCTAATAGTAAGAATCTTATCATTGAAGAAGCTCATGAAGTCATTACTACTGAGGTCTATAGGAATACACGGCTCAACAGAGCTGTGACTCTCTGTCAGCCTGGCTACAGTACTGAAGAGAAATGGAGAAATGAAGACGGACCAAAGTTAGTACAGGAGTCCTCCGTTATATTGAGACATGGCATTGAATTAAATACAGATGGAATCGCTTCTTTAAATTTAGCTACAGCACTGTCAGATAGACATCTGGTGTAGAAACTTTTGCCTAACGGAGTACACTCTGGTAGTATAAACTCGAAAGTTATTAGGTAATGGTCTGATAAAAGAGGGTTCTGTGGAAAAACTATTAAGTGTTCTATTTTAATGCCATATGCAAGAACAAGGTCAAGGGTGTGGTTAAAACAGTGAGTGGGTTTCTGTACACTCTGACAGAAGCCGATTGAATATAATAATGAGATAAACGCAGTACTAAGGCTATCATTATCGACATCCACATGAATATTAAAGTCACCTACAATAATAACTTTATCTGTTTTAAGAACTAAACTTGATAAAAACTCTGAAAAATCAGATATAAATTCAGAATACGGACCTGGGGCCCGGTACACTATAACAAATAGAATTGGCTGTATTGTTTTCCAGGTTGGATGTGAAAGACTAAGAACAAGGCTTTCAAATGAGTTGTAGTTCAATTTAGGTTTAGGGTTCATTAATAGGCCCGAGTCAAAGATAGCTGCTACTCCACCTCTTCGGCCGGTGCCTCGAGGAATGTGAGTATTAATGTGACTTGGAGGAGTTGATTCATTTAGGCTGATATATTCTTCATGACACAGCCAGGTTTCAGTAAGACAGAATAGATCAATGTGATTGTCAGATATTAAATCATTTACTAAAACAGCTTTAGATGACAAAGATCTGATATTTAAGAGTCCACATTTAATTCTCCTAAATCAATTTAAATCAAAGTAAATGGATAAGCGTTCACATTAGCAGGGCCCTGAAAACCGAAGCAGTTGAATGGAATTCAAACACCTGTGCTTTTCTTACTGTGACATGACAAATGTCTTCTGTAAATAAAAGGCTATTGATGTAAAATGTACTTTTTGGTATGGCAATGCTGACAAATTCCAGTTTAATCTTTCTGTGAAATACAAGTCTAATGTAGGTCCCAAGTGAAGCCAATGCGGAAGTTCTTTAAACTTCAGACTCCTCTGGTTACAAAAAGAAGTCAGATTGTATAGAAGTCTATGAGAAAATGACTCTACTCCTCACTTGATTTATTACCTCAGTAAACATTATAAACATGAGGTTATGGTCTCAATCGCTAGTTTCAAGTTTTCAATACAGCAAGATGTTCATTTTGTAAATTATGGTTAATTTAGAGTCAAACAGACCATAAAGCAGGGTATCCTTTAGGGCGTGGCTACCTTGTGATTGACAGGTTGCTACCACGACGTTCTCTGGTCTGGGTGTTGACCATGTTTTCGTCTTAGAACTTTAACCCTTTCAGAGTGTGTTTTCAGTTCAGGAAAGTTAATTGTAACCTTTTTGGTTGATTAAAAATGTCTCCATCAGCATTTGGTTGTAGTTAGCTCTGCCCTCTCGTGTAAGTCCACGTTGCAAAAAGCCAAGATGGTGACGGCCAAAATGCTGAACTCAAGGCTTTAAAACGGCAGTCCATGAACCAATGGGTGACGTTACGGTGACTACGTCCACTTCTTATACAGTCTAAGATCAGAATCTAACTTTGTATCATGCATCTATCATTGTGTTCTGAACTAGATTTGGATTCCACACATTCAATGCTGTTTACAGTAATTAGAAACCATCAGACAAGAGTCACAAGGGAGAGTAATGTCAACTGTCACAGCCTTTTATGTAACGACAGCTTGGTGCCGGGGTGAATTGTAGCTGGCTAAAGCTGGGCTGTGGGTTGACTGACACTGAATACAGCCTGTTGTTAATCACATCCCCATCTGTGTGTTGGTAGATATGTAATGGCCTGATAGCTGGCTGAGTTAATAGGTGTCTTTGTAAGATTGTTAAATGGATGGAAATGTGTGGGTCCAATGGGGAAGCAAAGTCAGTTGATTGAGTTCAATCAGGAGAGACTTGTATAGAGTTTAACAATAATTTATCACAATTGCATAACATTTGAATAGTGCAAAGTCTTTGGCGATTGGACTCCATTCTGAATTAGGATAAGCAAGGGGCAGTGATGCTGATATCTGCTAAGGCAGAATCCCCCCCCCTGGAGTCCAGACACTGGTGGTGGTGAAGAAGCAAGTTGCTGTAACCCGATGCTGATTGGAGGAGCCTTTGGTGGAGGAGGGTCACATCCGTTTTGAGCCGAAATGACAACTGACAGCAGCAGAGAGGAGAAACTATTCAAAAGTTAAACAACGATGTGATTGGCTTAAGGAAACTACGCAGAATCTGATTGGGGGGGACGTGCACTTTAAATTAACCAATCAGCTGATGGAGTAATCACAGGGAGAATTAGAGACTGAGATTATGAATGACAAAGAGTTTAGAGAGTGTCTTCCTGACTGAACTTCCGCTTGAGCTTCATTTTTGAAGGATTGGAGTTGGTTTTGAAAGTGTGCATCCGAAGAGGGGTTAGTCTACAGTTAGGGTTTCGTCCCCAATCACACAAGATCTGTCGCCCGCAAAACGTTTTTCTTTGGCATGGCAGGCCTGGCTTGCGCCCCTCTTTCTCGCAGAGCGTTGAGTTTTTTCAGAGTTTTTAAAAATTGCATAAAAGTTTAAATATTCCTGGAGTTGCACATCTCGTCAAAGTCTCACTTGGCCCTGGCAGCCAATCAAATCAAGCACAAGACGTTTAGAACAGCTTTATTATAGGCATAGATCTTACTATACCAAGACACAGTCCAGGGTCTGCTTCCTTGGAAAAGGCCTGCTCGGGGAAACCGCCAAGCTGTCAGGGGGACAGACAGAAGCCCGAGGAAGCTGGGGCAGTTACCGTGGTCGGGGACTAGCAGGTGCACAGAATAAGCTGATGACGTGGGTGTGACAGAGTGGCAGGAGAGAAAAGGAAGCTGAACTGTGACATTTACTACTTTAACCGTGCCTTCATGTTTTGACGAGTCTCTGTGTGATCAGCCCCTAAAGGTATCTCTGCACAGGTTCAGAACCTCCATCAGGAAATAACTCTGTATTGACTGTCACATCGGGTTTCTCAACTGCCCTGTACCAACAATGAAGATGTAAGAAGGATGCAAACAGGTCACTGGGGAAGCCTTGAGGTGTCCGGCTGGATCAGGGTATCTTTGGAGTGAGCAGAGGTGTTATGGGAAACCAAGGCTGATGGGAGAGAGGTGGAGTGGTGCTTTTTTAAATCTTTCTTGCTTTGTCTTCCTGGACTCTCACCTTAAAGCTCTGCATGTGCTGTATCATCAAAGGGTGACTGAGTAACACCACTGAGGAATTCGCAGTTGCTCTCCTGTCTCTTCTGAGATACTAGCGGGTTGTCAAGTTGAAAGAGTCACACCCACTATACCTCCTCTTTACAGCAGTAGCCGGATCTCTGTATCATTCTGACAATCTTGAATTGGGCTTTGTCTTTTTCTGATTCAATGTGAAGGCTGTAGGGGATCAAAACGGGTAATTCAGATTTGGGGGTTTGGAAGTAAGCTGAGAAATTTGTTCCATCAACTCACTCAAGATGAAAAGTGAGAGGGAGAAAAAAATAAAGACACTTGTCTGAATGGCAGAGATAGAAATTCTCTCCAGGCATTCCTGAGGGATCACGTTCATGAAAATGGGATGGACGTGCGTACCTACATAGAAACAAATGGACAACCCAAAAACATAACGCCTCCGTCCCCGACTATTGCAGGCGCAGAGGCATTAAAACAGAAAACAAGATATAAAGCATGAGGTCCCACAGTGACCACACACATACCATAAAGAACCTAAACAGACTTTTTTTGCTTTGGAAAGTTTGCCAGCAACTATTATTTCTTCACACACTTACACAGGCTGGCCTCAGATTCAAATTCAGATGAGAAAGCTCCTTTTGGAATAGAAGTTTGAACCTGCTCTTCCACATCTTCACCGAAGACCTTGGGTATGTCTGTGATGACTACAATATCACTCATCGATCTGAACTGAAAATCCAGTTTCTCTCAGACTTCCGAGTCAGCCAAAAACACTGTCAAAACTACCCTTTAAAAAGTCCTCGTCCATAACATCTTATGCACTCTTATTTTGGGATGCCAATTTGATTTTGGAAACGTAACACAAGCGAGGAGAACAAGGACGTTTTTGAATGGCATTGCACCCCACAGCTACCGAAGCTGAAGTAGCACTGTAGTTCTTCTGTAAACCAAGTACTATGTCACTGGTATACAGAAGAAAAACAGATTTTGCAGCTGCACCTGCTTAGACACAGAGAACATCAGGAACAACTGCAGGCGTTTTTCACACTATATACCCAACTCTGATAGGCTATGGTTGAAAATTAGCAAATTTCCCTTTCAACTCTGTATGTATATTCTGACGCGCATGTTTTCAGCTTCATTTCTCACGTTATAAGCCACTACTCCACACGAGGAAGGCAAAGACAGTGTAACAATGAACGGAGAGACACTGGCCCAATCCCCACACTCTCCACACTCGCGGACTCACAGACTTTCCCGCAAAGTCTGTGAGGGTTTAGGGCGGCCCCTCTGTCAAATGGTCGAGTGTTTGAGGGCCCTCTTGTGTACATTTTGAGCCCTTTATGAACACTTTCCGTAAGTCCGCATTTCGGCAGACTTTGCCGAAGGGAATAACCCACAATTCATAGCAATGTGACCTTAAACATGGGGTTACTAGTGGAGACGGAGACATAAAGAAAAGGTAAACAAAGACGACAGCATATTCAATTTAAACTGAAACATTAAAGATTAAAGATGACACATGAAAACACATGAAAGCAGAGGAATACAAGCAGAGACTATATTACACAGCTTTATTCATCAAACATTCCATTTTTGTATTTACGCTGTTTTGACAAAAACTAATGAATTGATTATTTGACAAATAACTCATCTTGTGAGGCAAAAGCCTGGAATATGTTCAAATCACTGAGTAAAAAATATTAAATAAATACCCACAATTGGGATTGGGCCTTTGACTTGTGTACTGTGATCCTGGTCTTTGGTTTCCAGGATGTTACTCCTTTCAGGCCACAGCTCGGTCTTCAGGATGGGGGTACATATACTATTGGATGATTCTGTGCTTGAGCCTGCCTCCCGTTTCCTCGCTTTGACCTGGAGCAAGGGCATTGTTGTCCTCCTCGCTAAAAAACCTGTCAAAGGGCAGGATGAGCACAGAGGAAAGACTAACAGCTGAATAAATGACAGAGACAGGCTAGTTGTTTCCCCCTGCTTCAAGTCGTTATGCTAAGCAAGGCTAACCATGACCCAACTACAGCTCTGTAGGCCGGCTTAACACACAAACATGAGACTGATAAACATCTTTCAATCTCAGTCAGAAAACAGGCATATTTCCAAAAATTTTGAACTGCTCCTTTAAGGGGAAATAAAAGTGAAGTACATGACACGTTTTCACATTGTTCAGCTCATTGTTCTGGTTTTATAGCCAGCAATTTTACTGTTTCGGTTCAGTCTCAGTGCTTTAGTCAACTGTCTCAGATAAACCCGACGTAGACACACAGACAGTGGGTACGGACATGCAAGAACATGTACGTACTCTTATCCTAACTTTCTCTTACTTTCTTTTGGATGGTGTGCTCGAACGAGTGCCCACGCCAGATTCAGCAAACGCTTTAACTTCAGAAAACTGAACACATCTTAAAAATAAAGAGCTGGTTAAAAATGTCTTAACCCTCCTGTGGTGTTCGTTTCTCCCCCCTTACTTTAGTGTTCCCGGTCAAATTTGACCGGTCTGTTTTAACTGCTCTTACATTAACACAAAAAACATTAATCATCATCAAATTTGATTTAACACATTTTTAAGCTGTAAACAATGTCTCAGACTAGTGGTTTACATGAATAACTGCTGTGAATATACAAAGAATAGACACTGAAAATGGTCCAGAGCCTCTCTGACAGAAAATCGCCTCATCAATCGCCTCCTCATTAGTAAAATGAGAGCAAGGCACAAATAAAGTTTTTTATAGGGGGAAGGTGAGAAGATATGAAACATTGTTTAGGAAGGTGTGGTTCACGTGGGGGGATGGGCACATAAGCGCGGGATAGAGATGGGTTCCCATAACAAATACCTGATTTGTTTGTTTGAAATGTGTATGAATATGTACAACTTTATATATGAGGCTGTGAACAGGTTTTCACACAGGTGTGTGTGTGTGTGTGTGTGTGTGTGTGTGTGTGTGTGGGTAGGTAGGTAGGTAGGTAGGTAGGTGTGTGGAGGTAGGTAGGTAGGTGTGTGGGGATGGGGATGTTTTCCATCTGATGAATGGACATAATCTAGTGTTTCCCATTCATTTCCTATGGCGGTCACTTTTGACCGGAACACCATGGGTGTTACAAAGTTGACTAAACCACAAAAAATTCAATGAATATGGTGATCAGCAATTTGATATGTTCAAATGCCTAGTGTGGAGGATATCATAAGGCCTTGAGGCAATCAGATGTAAAACACAATATTTATGATTGATTAAAGTTGTAAATTGGTCAGATTTGACCCGAACACGACAGGAGGGTTAAATAATGAGTTGTTTTGCTTTTAAAATATTGAGTGGAATTTCAAATGTCAGTTTAGGTTGAAGAACTGAGATGAGGTGTCAGTCAAAATATTTTTTTATTTTACTAAAATCATGTGAACTTAATGACAGTGGCCTATTTTTCATGTCTTCCATCTTTGAATCCAACATAACAAGCAAAAAAACAGCAGGCAAGGACACAGAAAAACTGCTAGAGAGCTCCAAACATGACAAGAGACAAATCGACGAAGAAGGAACTGGGGTGGTACAAATATGGACTAAGTTATTGGGAAGTAGCAACAAGGTGACAACAGGGCTGATGGGAAACTAATGAGGGCGGGACAGACAATCACAAAGGCGGGAAAACAAAAGGCAGGAAGTAAAACAGGATAAGACACATGAGGAGTTTACTTCAAAATAAACAAACAAAACTCTTTAAAAACAGAATAATGCAAGCTGGTAGAGTCTCATCATAAAAAGGTCAGAGGGCACGATCCAGACTGTGACAACTTACCATTCAGGGGACTCTCTAAAAACTTGCCCAACCTCCCGCGTCTGTATTCACATGTAGAATCTGTAGGCAACCGGACAAGTTTTTAAACATTGAGCTGCGCTCAGAGAAGGAATTATTTTCCCAAATGTCCGCTGGTTACTCTGGAACCCCAGAAATATGGCCTCTCGCTCCCAGAGGCTTATCTGTCGTCAGACGGACTGCCGATGAATTCCGAGATTGGTGTGAGCCGAAATATACAAATTATGGGAAGACACGAAAGGCATGTTCTTGATGCCTTCATACTTGACATGTACCAAATAAACTGATATCATATTGTTTGCGTAAGTTTTCTCAAAAGTTTCTAATTTTCATCAAAAAACTAAATAATTTGATTCGATTGAATTTAGTTCTGCATTCTTACAATGTGTTTTTTTTGTCTATCTAACTAATATTGCAATTATAAATAAGATACATTCTCTAGATTGTTCAAAGCATATATATACTTACAATCAGAGTAAATTATGCAATTACTTTTTGAGTCAAAAATCTACTTTTGACATAGTTACTCAAAACAGAATTTGACCAATTCAGCCAAGATTTATCAAGATATTACTTTAGTGGTCTTACCATCAGCCAATAGTATTAAAATATGATGTTGACATTTGAAGGTTGATATTTAGTCAACAGCAACATATTTGGCCAGTTATGGCAATAATGATAAACTGCAAGTGGGTTGTGTCTAAACTGTTTTTGATAGAATAAGACAAAATCAAAATGTATCTTTTTGTCATTTGTCCATCTCACAATAACATTATTTAGCTACAGCTGAGAACATTTGCAGACACTACACACAGTTTGGAGATATATCCATTAATTGTTCAGCCTTGGTTAACTCACTTTGAAAAATGAAAAGAATGATTGGATTCACAAAGTTAATTGTGAAGTAATTTTTGGTTAAAGATAATTTAAGACATTTCGTTAAACAAGACCCACTCAGTAACCCCTCTGTGTTCATCCATCTAATCACCAGAGATAACAGACCATGTTTGAACAGTAGGTTTGTCTGTGGAGTCCTCCCTGGAGAGGTTTACTTATGCCTAGCAGCCTGGACCCCTACCCATAATCCTCCTGCAGACACACCCGTATAGGAGTGTATAAAGAGCCTCGACAGAACTCAGTCAAACATCAAGCTTCAAGGAGTCTCTCCACATCAGCTCCACAGCCACCAGACTCACCCTGAAGATGACTCCCTCTGCCAGCCTGCTGCTGCTGCTCCTGCTCGGCCTCTCTCAGGCCTATCCTCTCGAGGAGGAAGGAAGCGAAGCAGAGCCCCAAGTGGACGATGAGGACACTGCCGACATCAGCACCAGGATTCTGACCTGCAACAACGCCAGCAATGAGATGCTGTTGGAAGGAGACCTGTTGTTTCCCAAGACCAGAAACGCCATGAAGTGCTGGTCACAGAAGTGCCTGTGGAAGAAAGCCTCCAACGGCCTGGTGACGATTCCCTTCACCATCAGCAGTCAATTCACCCCCGGGGAGAAGCAGAAGATCGACGTCGCCATGAAGTCCTTCCACAAAAGCACCTGCCTCCGCTTTGCCCCGCGTCAGAACGAGTACGACTACATCAGCGTCGAGAACAAAGGCGGATGCTACTCATCTCTGGGCAGAACGGGAGGAAAACAGGAGCTTTCTCTCGACAGGCAGGGCTGCGTCTACCACGGCATCATCCAGCACGAGATCAATCACGCTCTGGGCTTCCAGCACGAGCAGACCAGGAGCGACCGCGACTCCTATGTCCGGATCAACTACGAGTACATCCACCCGCAAATGGCCTACAACTTCGACAAGCAGGACACCAACAACCTGAACACTCCCTACGACTACTCCTCCATCATGCACTATGGAAAAACAGCCTTCTCCTTGAAGTACGGGGCTGACTCCATCACTCCCATCCCTGACAGCAACGTAGAGATCGGCCAGAGGAAGGACATGTCCAACTGGGACATCAAGAGGATCAACCTGCTTTATAAGTGCTAACAACAAAGCTTTCAATCCCTTCTGATCCAAAGTGATCATTCAGCTAAATAATTGAAAAGTTTTCCAGTTATCTGTACTTCATCAAAAACAACATAAACCTGCAGTTCCTGTGGCAGTATTATGTCCCTCATGTCTACAATACTTGTAATGAAGTTAACACCAATTAAGTAAAAATAAAGTTGATTAGCAGCAATTGTCTGTTTACATTCCCTCCTCTGTTTCCTCCTTATATTTTGCCATTTGTCAATCTTCCTTTCCCTCCATACCTTTTGATTGATTATGACTTTGTAATGTTCCACTGAGGTATTGTGACAAATCAGCTTTAAAACACCCTAGTGAAAACCCTTAATGAATCATCAATCGTTGTTTTTCAGTATCTGTGTTGTGGCTTACTCACCAAGTTCGTCACATATGCTCTAGTTGTATAGTAGTGTGGGATGGTCTCGACAGTACAGGACGTGCGTGTTTTCAGAGAGCGCTGTGATGTCTCCCAACGCCAAAGCCACCTGGTTGTTCAGAGGAGATAGTGGGCTGCTCACGCAGCTGGTTCACAACCGAGCGGTACCTGCAGTACCGAGGGTCGGACAGGACCAGCACATGCTTCTGGCTCGAGTCTTCATCTAATCATCGCAATGCTAATATCCTTGTAAATACTCATTACACACTCAAGCGCAAATAACAGCTGTAGTTATAGGTCTTTAGTTTACCTCAAACCAGTTGGCTACTACTGTGTAGCTTCTTGTGCTTGTTTACATGTTTACGTCTAGCATCTTAACAGACTCAAATCTGGCATCTTAAGATGTAGAAAGCATGTTAATATATTGAATTTTGTTGTAGTATCAAAGTAATGTTGCCTCCACGCTGTTGCCTCACCCTCTTTGAACATAATCCATCCATCCATCCATTGTTATCCGCTTATCCGGGGTCGGGTCGCGGTGGCAGCAGGCCTAACAGGCCGACCCAGGCTCCCCTCTCACCCGCAACACGTTCCAGCTCGTTCTGGGGGATCCCGAGGTGCTCCCAAGCCAGCTGGGAGATATAATCCCTCCAGCGTGTCCTGGGTACTCCCCGGGGCCTCCTACCAGTTGGGCGTGCCTGGAAAACCTCTAACGGGAGGCGTCCAGGAGGCATCCTGATTAGATGCCCGAACCACCTCAGCTGACTACTTTCGATACGAAGGAGTAGTGCCTCAACTCAACTAAGTTCCCTCCTGATGTCCGAGCTCCTTACCCTATCTCTAAGGCTGAGCCCGGCCACCCTACGGAGAAAACTCATTTTGGCCGCTTGTATCCAAGACCTCGTTCTTTCGGTCACGACCCAGAGTTCGTGACCATAGGTGAGGGTCGGAACGTAGACCGCCCGGTGAATTGAGAGCTTTGCCTTCCGGCTCAGCTCCCTCTTCACCAAGACGGTCCAGTGCAGCGCCTGTTTTACTGCTGCAGCCGCACCGATCCGTCAGTCGATCTCCCGCTCCATCTTACCCTCACTCGTGAACAAGACCCCGAGATACTTGAACTCCGTCGCTTGCGGTAGGCACTGCGTCCCCACTCGGAGGGAGCAATACACCGGTTTCTGGCAGAGCACCATGGCCTCAGATTTGGAGGTGCTTACCCTCATCCCCGCCGCTTCACACTCGGCTGCAAATCGCCCCAGTGAATGCTGGAGGTCATGGACCGAAGAGGCCAACAGGACCACATCATCTGCGAACAGCAGAGAGGCGATCCCGAGACCCCAGAACCCGACGTTCTCCTCCCCCCGGCTGCGCCTAGATATCCTGTCCATGAAAGTCACGAACAGGACCAGTGATAAAGGGCACCCTTGGCGGAGGCCAACACCCACCGGGAACGCGTCTGACTTATTGCCAAGAATACGAACACAGCTGCTACTGCAGTCGTACAGAGACCGGATGGCCCATTGTAACGGGTCCGGCACCCCATACTCCCACAGCACCCCCCACAAAAACCCCCAAGGGACCCGGTCGAAGGCCTTCTCCAAGTCTCCGGTCGGAGCCTCCTTTCCAGCACCCTGGCATACACTTTCCCCGGGAGGCTGAGTAGTGTGATACCCCGATAATTCGAGCACACCCTCCGGTCCCCCTTTTTGAAAATGGGAACCACAACCCCGGTCTGCCAGTCCATGGGCACTGTTCCCGACCCCCATGCGACATTGAAAAGGCGTGTCAGCCAAGACAGCCCAACAACGTCCAGCGCCTTCAGCATCTCAGGGCGGATCTCATCCACCCCCGGCGCCTTGCCACCAAGGAGCTTTTTGACTACCTTAGTGGCCTCTGCCAAGGATATGGATGCGACCCCCCCGAGTCTTCAGGTGCTGCCTCCTCTCTAGAGGACATGTTGGCCGGGTTTAGGAGTTCCTCAAAGTGCTCTTTCCACCGCCCGACGATGTCCCCCGTCCGGGTCAGCAGTTTCCCCCTCGTGCTGAGCACAGCCTGGGGTAAGCCCTGCTTTCCCTTCCTGAGCCGTCGGATGGTTTGCCAGAACTTCCTTGAGGCCAACCGAAAGTCCTTCTCCATGGCCTCCCCGAACTCCTCCGATGCCCGAGTTTTAGCGTCCGCGACCACCGCAGCTGCAGCCCTTCTGGCCTGCCAGTACCTCTCAGCTGCTTCAGGAGACCCCTGAGCCAACCAGGGCCGAAAGCCTCCTTCTTCAGTTTGACGGCTTCCCTCACCCCCGGTGTCCACCACCGGGTTCTCGGGTTACTGCCACGACAGGCACCGGTGACCTTCCGACCACAGCTCCTAGCGGCCGCGTCCACAATAGAGGCTTTGAACATGGTCCACTCAGATTCCATGTCCCCAGCCTCCCTTAGGATGTGTGAGAAGTTCTTCCGGAGGTGGGAGTTGAAGACCTCCCAGACAGGATCCTCCGCCAGACGTTCCCAGTTTACCCTCACTACACGTTTGGGCTTGCCGGGTCTTTCCAGCCGATTCCCCCGCCATCTGATCCAACTCACCACCAGGTGGTGATCAGTTGACAGCTCTGCTCCTCTCTTCACCCGAGTGACCAAGACATACGGCCGCAGATCAGATGAAACGATTACAAAGTCGATCATTGATCTACGGCCTAAGGCAGGGGTGTCAAACTCATTTTCAGCGTGGGCCACATCAGCATTATGGTTGTCCTCAAATGGCCGGTTGTAGCTGTAAAAATTTATAAATGTAACTACTCCCTAACATATTGTTAAATGACTGTCTCTGCATTTGATTATTGTTTATTCAAGTGTAAAAATATAGTACATGCATCTATATAAATGTAAAAACGTATTTTAAGCAAATCTCTCTGTTATTATAACATAAATCATTTTGATTTAGGTTTAAGAACCCACATTACTCTATCAAAGATCAAACTTTTAAAGAAAATAAAGACAAATATCATCAAACACACGTTATTACATGAACTTTGTGCAAAGCTTTTTTTGTCACAGTTGAGAGGGACATAACTGTGGTACAACACATAATTGTGAGCTGCTAAAAACATGTGACAGATGTAGTCTGGGGCTCACCTGCTCACACACCTTTATGCTGTGTTTACAACAAACGTGTAGAGTAGATTACAAACAAAGTCAATGCACAGACGCGAAAGGTTGTGAATAACGCGAATTTCCGCTGTGCGGCGAGAATGACGCGTCGCGAAAAAAATTTGCCAAGTTGATAGTCTGGAAGTGGCAGTCATCCCGAACCTGGAGAAGCTGTGTGCGGTGACGGATGATGTTATGAACCCAGACACGAGGGCGTCTGATGTTCCCACGTTTGTGGGACTTCCACAACACGTTCAAAGCAGAAATAGTGGTTATTTATTCTATGGTGGATGGCAGAAATTAACTATTTCCACGGAGATCAGCCACGTCCACTCTCCGGCGTGTCTAGCGCGAGTGAAGCGAATGAAGCGAAATAACCACGGACTACCACGGTCCAACACAGCATAACGGCAGGTAGGATGACGTTCATTCGCGGGTCACAAAGTCAACATGCATTGTGGGAGATGTAGTTTATGGTCACTGTACATTGTAAAGCAGCATAGACTTTAATTTTAAAATGAATCATATTCCTTTCGAGCTCTCGCGGGCCACATGAAATGACGTGGCGGGCCTTGAGTTTGACACCCGTGGCCTAAGGTGTTCCGGTACCAGGTATACTTATGAGCTACCCTATGTTCGAACATGGTGTTCGTTATGGACAAACCGTGGCTAGCACAGAAGTCCAACAGCGAGACACCACTCGAGTTCAGATCGGGCAAGCCGTTCCTCCCAATCACCCCCCGCCAGGTTTCTCTGTCGTTGTCCACGTGAGCGTTGAAGTCTCCCAGGAGAACTATGGAGTCAGCAGGAGGTGCCCTTTCCAGGACCCCTCCCACCGACTCCAAGAAGGCCGGATACTCCGAACTGCTGTTTGGTGCATTGGCACAAACAACAGTCAGAGCCTTACTCCCCGCAACCCGCAGGCGCAGGGAGGCGACCCTCTCATTCTCCGGGGAGAACTCCAACACTGCGGCACTCAGCCGGGGGCTCGTGAGTATCCCCACTCCCGCCCGGCGCCTCTCACCCTGGGCAACTCCAGAAAAGGACAAAGTCCAACCTTTCTCCAGGAGCTTGGTTCCAATGCTGTGCGTGGAGGTGAGGCCAACTATATCTAGCTGGTACCGCTCCACCTCCCGCACCAGCTCCGGCTCTTTCCCCGCTAGCGAGGTGACGTTCCATGTCCCTAGAGCTAGTCTATGCTGCCGGCGATCGGTTCGCCCAGGCCAGCCGCCCTACATAGCCTACATAGCATCTGACTCCGATGCTTATCCCTGCGGGCGGTGGGTCCAAAGGATGGCTGCTCCATGTTGTTTCTTCGGGCTGAGCCCGACCGGGCCCCATGGGCGAAGGCCCGGCCACCAGATGCTCGCCTACGAGCTCCCCTCCTGGGTCTGGCTCTGGGAGGGTACCCCGGTTTCCCTGGTCCGGGCGAGGTGGCTGTAGTCCGTGGGCCGCTATTCATCAGGGTTTTTTTAACCACTCTTAGTCTGGGCTCTCCCCTGCGACCTGTTTGTCTACCAGGGGCTGATGCCCCAGACAACATAGCTCCCAGGATCACTGAGCCACTCAAACTCCTCCACCACGTTAAGGTGGCGATTCACGGAGGAGTCTTTGAACATAAGGCCTGACCTAATACAATATTATTGTTATATATAGTCATATGGCCTCTTACATGGCTCTTGTTTCTGTTCAGGTTTGTGGTTACTACATTTTCTCACATTTGTTGCTTTTACACCAAATCCCCCAAAAACTGGAAGGGTAACCCTGGAGGGCATTTCATTAATTTCATTCATTGTCTACCCTAGGGGGCACTTTATCACATTTTCTTCTGTGGAAGGGCACCCTAAAAGGCACTATCGGGGGAAAATTGATTTTGTGAACTCTGTAACTTCTCTATAACTGAACCTATTTTGGTGGTTATATTCCCGGAGCACAAATCCCTAGTTCATCTTTTGAACTTTGCCCTGCGTGGGGGAATGGGGGCATTCTTCTTTTTGGGTTCTAATCCTGTTTGTTTATGTTTCTCCTATTTGACAAACATGACAAGAGACAAACCGAAGAGGAACAAAGGAACTGGGGCGGTATAAATAAGGACTAAGTTATGGGGAAGTGGGAACAGACTTTGACCATGAGCACAGGTGACTACAGGACTGATGAGAGACATGTGAAACTAATGAGGCCGGGATAGAAAATCACAAAGGCGAAAAAAAAGAAAAAAGACAGGATGTAAAACAAGATAAGACGCATGAGGAGTTTTACTCGTAAAGTCTCATCATAAAAACGTCAGAGGGCACGATCCAGACTGTGACAACATACCATTCAGGGGACTCTCTAAAAACTTGCCCTACCTCCCGCATCTGTATTCACATATAGAATCTGTAGGCAACGGGACAAGTTTTTGGTATTGAAAGCATTCTGGCTTCCGTTTGTAATTCGCATATGTAACAGGTTTGTGTTACTCCGTGAGTTTCCCACAGCACAAAGACGCTTCGCAGCCTTGATCTTGTTGCCAATGTGTTTTTATTGAATGCTCTGGGCGCTCGCTTTGGTGGTGCGCTCTCGGCCACGCCCCCGAGCGCACCTGCTGAGTCCTGGCTTGTCTGACGGTTCGATCACGGCGTCTGTCCGACACTCTGGCAGCTTGTGTTCCTGCTCTCCCCGCTCTGCCTCCGTCCCTACTGGGGTCCATATATGGGAGAAACGCAATCAGACAACCCAATTCAGCTGAGGCTAATTAAACCTCTTCCGGCACCGTTCCCCTGAGCCACTCCCCCCTACTCCGTCCCCCCTCCGCAGCTGAGCCATAACCCCACCGCCCGACTTAGGCCGGGGAGCCATCCGGCCTAACCTACTCCCCACCCCCCGCCCCCCGCCCCCCGCCCCCCACCCCCTTCTTGAGAGCGGGAGAGGAAGTCGGCCACAGCCATCTGCGCCCCCGGCCTATGGATCACCTTGAAATTAAAAGGCTGTAGAGCTAGATACCACCGAGTGATCCGGGCGTTTGTATCTTTCATGCGGTGGAGCCAATGGTGCGGAGTGTGGTCCGAATAGAGGGTGAATGAGCGTCCCAGGAGGTAGTAGCGCAGGGAGTCGACCACCCACCGGCCAGGCACTCCTTCTCCACTGTGCTGTACCTGGCCTCCCTCTCGGACAGCTTCCGGCTGATGTACAGAACAGGGCGGTCAACCCCCCGGGGGTGGCCCCCAGCCACCTGTTCGATGCATCAGTCTGCAGAGTAAAGGGAAGGGAGAAGTTAGGTGTATGGAGTAGTGGCTCCCCACAGAGAGCCTGTTTTACCTTCTCAAACACTAACTGGCACTGCTCCGTCTACTGGATCGGATCTGAGGCACCTTTGCGGGTCAGGTCGGTCAAGGGGTGGTCAGCTCTTCAAAATTTGGGATGAAGCACCTGTAGTAACCCGCCAGCCCTAGAAACCGCCTCATGTCTTTTTTAGTCTTGGGCCACGGGCAGGCTGCGATAGCGGCGGTCTTGTCAACCTGAGGGCGCACCTACCTGCCGCCCAAGTGGTACCCCAGATACCGTACTTCCCTACATCCAACTGCACACTTCCCCGGGTTGGCGGTGAGCCTCGCCTGCCTCAGGGACTCCAGCACCACGCCCGCCCGCTGCACATGCTCCGCCCAAGTGGTGCTGTGGATGATTACATCATCCAAGTAGGTGGCAGCATATGCAGCATGTGGACGCAGCACCCGGTCCATGAGGCGTTGGAAAGTGGCTGGGGCACCGAACAACCCCAAGGGAAATGACAGAAAAAATCCGGGCTACAAGCTCATGTAAGCCATTTGTACATGCTCCAAACACAACTAAACAAGACCAACCAAATGCATAACCAAATATTCATATTCATATCTCGCCAGCCACTTGCTCGGCATATGTCTCCCTTGCTCGAGTTAGCTTTATGCTACATAGGCTTGCGACCACGCTAAAGAACGCCAAGAAGACAGGGATTCCGCACATAGCACTCAAATCCCTATAGACCACAGCCTCAGCGATCTGTGACTCAAAGAACACAAGCCTCAGACAATTATGAAACAGTAAGTTAGAAAGCCCCTCACCTCGTCATGAAACGCTGAAAACCGTGAATCACAATGCTGCAGGACTGAGCAGAGGACACCGAATCCACAGAAAGAAGAAAAAAAAAGAAAAGCAAGCTTCTGTGACTGACAATTTACATATGGGGGGCATGGTAAGCACCCACCTTATTGCCCAATCACATAAGCATTTGCTTGCCTGACTGACTCTTATTGGCTAAACAGTGCTGTCTATCACACGTTGGCCGGAATTTCCTGTATACTCCTATCTGTGAAGAATAAGAGGAGGTCTCACTCGGCTCTGAAAACCATTCACAGAAAAGGTAACAGCCTTTTTACTCTCCAGAACTCTGATTTCGACAACAAAAATATGCATTTTATAGAGATTTCAGAGCAAAAAACATTATTTTAGTTTGGCATTGTGTATGTTAATGCTGTATATGGATGTATTAAACATAATTAGTGAAAAAAGTAAAAAAAATAGTTTTGGTAAAAATATTAAGAAATAAATTATTCAATAAATCAAAATTTTCAGAGGATTTTTCTGACCTGTCTGTACTAAAAACTCTTTTGTTGTTTTCTGCTTCACTTTATTCAAAGTCAAACTGTGCAGAGAGAGTGTTCACATATTGTGCTATGATATAAAAAAGGTTTAAACCTCCAACTGCATTATTCTGAAGTGATGATCATCCTGAAAGTGATATTTTTTAAAGGCGAACCTGAAATCTTTTCATTTTTCTGTGTTCCATCTTCATTTACTTTTAACCAGTGACATATATACTGATATTTACACATTATTTAAGAATATCTCACAGTTATTACCATTATAATAACAACAAAATTATTCAAATAGACCTTGTGGTTGCAGCGTTGTACTCATTTTAGTATGGGCATGCTTTTTTCGTGCGGAAACCTCAAAAATAGTTTAGGGTAGAACAGGTTAGACAACCCAATCCAGCTGAGGCTAATTAAGCCTCTTCCGGCACCGTTCCCCTGAGCCACTCCCCCCTACTCCGTCCCCCCTCCGCAGCTGAGCCAAACCACGACCCGCCACCACAGCATAGTATTGACATATTACTTCTAAA